>VZSF01002613.1:77752-240691 GCA_013398295.1 Chionis minor | reverse complement strand
GGGGGGGCTCCTCACACTCTTCCCCTGCTCCAGTGTGGGCTCCCTCCCACAGGAGAGACAGTCTTCCATGAACTTCTCCAATGGGGTTGTTTCCATGGGGTGCAGTCCTTCAGGAGCAGACTGCTCCAGCACGGGCTCCTCTCGTCATGGGTCCACAGGTCCTGCCAGCAAACCTGCTCCAACATGGGCTTCCCATGGGCATCCACTTTTGCCAGTGTGGGGTGCTCCCTGGGCTCAGGGGGATATCTGCTCCACTGTTAACCTCCATGGGCTGGAGGAGAACAGCCTGCCTCACGGTGGTCTTCATGAGCTGCAGGGGAATCTCTGCTCCAGCACCTGGAGCACTTCCCTCTCCATATTCACCAGCCTTGGTGTCTGCAGGGTTGTGGCTCTCCCGTATTCTCAGTTCTCTCTCCAGCTGCTGTTATGCAGCAGTTTTTCCCCCCTTCTTAAATATGTTATCCCAGAGGTGCTACCAGTGTCGCTGATGGGCTCAGCCTTGGCCAGCAGCGGGTCCATCTTGGAGCCAGCTGGCATGGGCTCTATCGGACATAGGGGAAGCTTCTGGTATCTTCTCGCAGACGCCACCCCTGTAAGCCCCACTGCTACCAAAACCTTGCCACACAAACCCAATGCACCTCTTCAAAGTATTTCCTGGTCAGAAAAGTTGACAGAAAGGCAGCTGGTGGGACCAGGAAGGGAAAACGATTAAGTGATGTGAAGGAGGATGGTTAGATTTGCTGTCCTCACCTCTTGGCTCTATAATTTCTGAGTTTGAGTTGCTAATTTCTCTACCAGTTTAACTACACCAAGAGTTTCATATTCCTGCCTTTGCCAGTTTGTGGAGTAATCTTGAGGTACATTTGTGGTGTGCTCCGAGATCTGTATGCATCAGGACCTCTGCAACACAATCTAATCTGTTTTGTGGAGATACGTGTACATGAACCCAGAATATAATATATGCTCCTAACTTCTGTCATGGTGTTTTCCCTTATGTTCTGTTCCTAAGTTCTGGATAACATGAGCTCATTCACCTCACCAAGTGGTAAGTTCATGCTCCGTAGTAGAGTTTATACTTGTGAGTACGCAAAGACTTTCATCTGCTGCATGTAGTATTAGTACTTCAATTGTAGTTGCTAATACTAGCTTTAGTGTCCTGTAGTTTTATGCCAGTGATGAGCAGATCTACAAAGAGGATGTGGAAGACCATCCTGCTGCTGCAGAAATGGGAAGGGTATGTGCTGCCTAGGAGACTCCTGTTTCGATTCATTACTCCAGCTGGGTTTTTTTGATGGTACCCGATACACTGAGGAGTTCTGGGTGAGAGCCCCTTTGCTGGGTCCCACGCATTAACATCTGTATGTAGAATATGTAGATAACATCTGATGGAGACTTAACAGGTGAGGTCAGAGCTCTAGTTCATGCGTGGCTCTATTCCTTCACTCCTGTCTGGGATGACGATTGAGGGTCTTGGGCCATTTTACTCTGCAGTGGGAGTAAGTTTTTCTTCCAGCTTAAAGGCCATGCAATGGCTTTGGTGTAAAAGAGTGCCGATCTGGCTGTGTGAAACTGTCCCCTCCCTCCTTCCAGCCTGATGCTTCCACATTGCTCTCCAATACGCAGTGTGGAAGAGAGTTGGAAGGCTCAGGTGGGAGAGGGCTTTTCTGAGTTGGAGAGCAGTGCCTGGCTGCATTTCTTTTCCTTTTTCCCCACGAGTGGCAGCTAACAGTGCCTTGCCCAGCTGGACCTTACTCCCGTGTGCTCTGTGCAGCCTGTGCAGGGCAACGTATAAATAGTAATTTATGCATAGAATGCAGTATTTAGTGTCTTCAGAACCAGAAGTCTTGCTAGCTTCTGGATGCTGCAGCATCTGACCTTTGGGCACCTCCAGAAGAGTTAGTTTGCTAATACGTAATCTAGTGATGATCTAATGTGTTCTAGTCATAAAAATGGAACACCTATTTTTTATTTAAAATATGTTCAGCAGCTGGTAGCAATAGTCATGGCAATGTTGTGTTTGACTGCTGGAAAGCAAGTGCTCGGCAGACCTATCTTTTGCCTTCATCACCCCTGAGGAGACTCAGCTGCTGAGACATAGCAGAAGCTCTAAGATCTACCCTGCTTGTTTTGTTTTCTTTCTCCCCCGAAACAGTGACAGCTCAGGGCACTGCAAACAGCAGACCCAGCCCTTCCCTCCTCACTGGTGAGGGAGGTACAGGATGAGGCATTGAGAACTGTCCCTTGTTCCCTGTTAACCGAAGGGTAAATCAAATCATGATAGATAGATATGTGTGGCCCAGACTTCACTGGCAAGATCATGCTACCCTGCAGTCACTGTAGTGCGGAGGATGATTTTTTCCAAGTTATACAGCTAGCTCCACCTCTGGGATGCTCACCAGTGCTCAGAAGCTGGATAACCTCCTTGTGAGCCCACTGGTAACTGGAGTTACTAGTTCTCTCGCTGTCCTGCATGAAACCTATATGACCCAGAAAGCACAAACTCTCCAAGCAAAGAGGGCTTCTGCTCCTCCTTTACTAGGAAGACATTAGAAGACGGTAATAGAAAATCAATGTCATCTTTGACAGCAATGGTTCGTCTTATTTTGGACGCATCAGCATTAGGAGAGTTGTAAATTGGAAACATCACTAATAAGAAGAGAGACTGGGTAGACTTGGGCAGGATTGAAATAAATCATTCTGACGCATTCTAACCTCTAATAAGAGGAGGGGGATCAGATGCACACACAGATGCCAGCTGTCTAAAGTGTTAATGCTTCAACAGCCTCAGTACCTATTAGAGTTTCTTTGCAGAAATTCATCATTATTTGCTAGAAATTAACCCATGGCAAGTAAGATGATGATCAAGAAAAAAATCCATGGATTAAGGATATGGTGGAAGTCCTGTTCTCTGCCTGAAAAATAGAACTGGACGGGACGCTAGACAGTGTGCTGCTAGGAAGCAGTTCCCTATTAATGCCTTAATGATATGGCCTCAGTGACCCTAAAATCTCATCTCCGGAGGAGACTGTTTGCAGATGAAATCTGCTGTGGATATATAAGAGACTTAGAGAACTCTGCGGTCTTTTCAGGATAAAACACAGCAGTTACTGCAAAATGTCTGTGCACTCTTCCACTGTTGCTGCTGCTAAGCTTTTCTAAAAAGCCAGCAGGTTATAAAGCAGAGTGGAAATGTGCTAAGGCTGATGGCTCCCGTGCTCTTCACTTTACTTTTTCTAAAATGGGTTTTCAAAGCATACCTCTGGCCGATGTGTTTCTCTGTCATCTTCAAGTGCTCTTAAACATTTCTCCTTACAAAGAAGGTGCTGATGAAAACTGTGCAGGGTCCATTGAAGGGGGTAAAGGAGATGGTATGGGCTGGTGGGGATGAGGGGGTTTTGGGGCTTTGTTGGCTTTCTTTGTCCCCCGGCATGTTTGAGGTGTTACAGTTCACTTTTGTCTTTTCTCTGTCACAAGCCCCACCGTTCTTTCGCATACGTAAAGTTCTCTTTTATGGTGGTAAGACCTCTCCTCCTTTCTTTTATTTTCCTGTAGTTTTATCCCCTTGGTGACAAGCCTCTCCTTTACTGCTTAGATGGCTAGGTAGTCCTAGTAGCAGTCCTTGGTCTTACGCTTCTGTGGCTGCTTTGCGTCTTCCTCATGTGCTACAATAGTGTTTTAAGAAACAGGAAAAGGCTTGACTTAACTTACTTTTAGTGCACTGCTTAATTTTGAGGGAATAAATTTGATTTGAGTCCTTTTTACCTCCTAGTCAAAGCTTCCCTCTGCAGAAACACTGCTTTCCCCATGTGGGAACAGCACCTGGGTGGCAGCCCATATCAAAGTTAATGAAGTTATAATTGTCCATTGATTTCCTCACTCTCGCAGGGAGCTAAGCAAGCGCAGTTATGTCTGTTTGTTGCCAGTTTTAGATCTGCAGAGAGAGCTTTGCATTTTCTACTGCCGCTATTCTTGAGGGAGGTCAGCAGTTCAGACACTGAGTATACTCATACTTTCTTACTGCTCAAGAAAGATACTAGATTTATTAATGTAAAATAGGAATGGACTTTCCTTGGCTCCAATACAAAAAAATTTCACTGTGGAGAGTAATGGATCACAGTACATGTGAAACAGTAGCGCATGTAACTTGTCCATTGAACCCATCACCCCTGGGGACTTTGTCTCTCGGATACCTCACATTTTAATTTCTTCAAAACAAAGATTGGGAGGGGGTGTGTGTGTGTGAGGGAGAGATTTTATCTCTGTGGACCGTAAATTAGAAGGAAATTGTATTACACTGTAAAAGAGGTTTGCAAACAACTCACTGGATTGTTCCTCTGCTTCGGAGCTGACAAGGCTGATGGAACAATTATGTGTGAAAAGTTCTTTGTTTTTTTCTGTTTTCAGTTGGATGATTCGTAATTTATTTGGTCTGTCTGCTTGTGCATGTTGTTGAAGCTTCAGGAGAGATGTGGAAGTTTCTTGATGTTTTGAAATAGATGCAAGAATTCATATTTACATGAAAATAGATGATGAAATTGTAAGATGAGCTTGTCTGTCAGGTAACTGATTAGAAAGCTGGGTCCATTTTGTATCACTAAGGTGTGTGTTCTGCTGATGAATATTGGTAGCATGTATTGCTTGCATGTGCATATATCTAGCCAGTTACTGGATACTTGTACCAAAGTCCTAGATTAAAGCCATTCAAAGTTAAGAGAAGGACTTTCACTTCTTAGCATAGCTGTATCCTGTCTACACATCAGCAGTAACACCTTTTGAAAGTTACATCAGTCATGAGGTAAACACAGAAAAGGTAGGAAGACGAGTCTGAAGTCAAGTTTTGGAGGGGAAATAACTTGAGTCTAACCCAAAATAATGGATGGTTTGGTCTCATATCTGACGCTGTAGTCATGGACTAGCAGCTTGTAGTGGTGCTCGAGTGAGCAAAGACGCCTGACACAAAGTGTGTTCATGCTGTGGAAGCTTGGCAGAAGAGAGAGGTGGATGTGGACTGGTGATGCTAGGGAGCAGCGGTGCAGCATTTGTCAGCTGATAATTCAGGATTGCAGTGCAGTCAAAAGCCAGCTGCTCGGTTCCCTTATCATGAAAAAGGAATTAATTTTATTCTTTTCAAGGAGGATGTTGAAGAAAAGTAGTACAGTAGAAGGAGCTACCTATGTAAGCACATGAAGGGTGGCTTGGAAGGAAGCATATGGAGATGCTTTTGGGGAACCTAACAAGCAGTTTAAAACCAAGGATTGTGGACTGATCAGGGGTGGGAGTCAGCTGCTGAATGATGGTTAAGTGTGCTTGTAGGCTGTGAAGGGCCTTGAGAATGAAGACATGGAGCATGCATTTGCTGTGAGAAAGGGGAGCAGTGGTCTACGGAGGTGATCTCTGCAGAAATATAGACCTGAGTATGGCAAGGGCTTTAGCAGCACTGGTGTGTGGGAAGGGTCGTGTTGTGGAGGTATCCGCATACAGGGAGAAACTGTATTCTCCCGACATAACCTGGGTACAAAAACATAAAGAAACCTGGCAGGAGGAAGAGGCTCAGCAGCAGGTAGATACCCGTGGGTCTCTTCAGTGGACTGTGCTCAGGAAGGCAATGCAAATAAGAAAACTTCTGACGGAGAAGGGTCATGAATTTCTCCGAACTTGGGATCAGGGAAGGCTCCAGCTCCTTTGTAGCTCATTTGAACTTGCTTGTGACTCACGCTATCGAACTCTAAAGAACTTGATTCTTTCTACTCCTGTCTCTTAGGGAATGTAGTGTAACATGTTGGTATTGCCTTTGTTTATATCAAGAATCTCCTTTATTTGTTTCCTGCAAAGATGAAATCTGGACTGTCATATGTTAAATGGAAAGGCCATAAGAGATTGCTCGGTTTTTATTGCTTTGAACACCAAAAGTCTTTAACAAATGGTAGTATAATTGGAGCTAAATAAACTGGAGCTGGAAATAAAATCCAGACCCTCAGCAGTCAAGCACCAAGAACCCCTGCCTGCTGCCAAAATCCTTTCTCATGAAGATTGTTATGGCTCTATAGGTGCTTCAACCTCAGAACCATTGCATACTGTGGTCATGCTTGATGAGACCCTCCTGTGCCTGATGCAGTGATAGTGGTAAATTCACGCCTAACTGCTTTTTTTTCCTTCCTTACAGAGCATGAGAAACACAGACTGTGTAAAAGTGCGGACTATATGAATTTACACTTCAAAGTGAAGTGGCTGTACAATGAATATGTTCGTGATCTGCCTGCCTTCAAGGGAAAAGTGCCTGAATATCCAGCGTGAGTGTGTTATGTCTCCTGTAGTAAATCCCCACTATGCATCTCCTTGTGTTACCTTGAGGGCAGTCATTTGGTTCTCCTGTGGCTGCCTTCGTGATACACACTATTTCTTTGCCATTGACTTTCTGTGTTTATGTGCATGTTTGTCCTCTCCGGTGTTCTGTGCCACTGTCCCCGACACAATTCAGTCCCTTGTTTTACAGTATCTGACAAGATCTCAAAGGCTTTAGCAATGGCACGGGCAGTGTTTAAAAGCTACTTTGTGCTGGCAGTGTGGGCTTTGGTCAGTTCTTGGACAGCAGACTTACCGATGTATGCCTACATTCATGTGTTACTAGATACAGCTTTATCTTTATGTCTCTGTATGGGTGTATATGAACGTCATATGTATACACACACAGGATTTGTAAGTAAAGACAATCTTTTTCTTTTTTTTGCTAAGACCGCGTGGTTTAGTTGGAAACATCAGATGAATGATCGCTCTTAAGCTCGAAGTGATTGTTTGCAACTTTTAGTTAACTTTAAAAAAGCAGCAGTAGATTTCAGACCTGAAGAAGGTTTATGGACTCTAGAAGTTGTCTGTGCAGCCTGGAGAGAATAATGTAGCTGGAGTCCCACTCTTTGCCTAAGGCAAGAGCAGGTGTGTTGTTTCTGACCAGTGTTTAACTGGTTTTCAGAGGCTTTCAGTGATGGTTGGTTGACATCTCCTTCAAGCAGCCTTTTTCCCTGTGCTGCACTGTTAGGTCTTCACTGGGTTTTGGGGGTTTTATGTACTCCCCTTTTCCCACCCTCCAAATCTTTCTTGCTTTGATTTGAGCTTGTTATATCCTGTCTTACCAGCCTGGGCTTGGAGAACAAATTGTTCCTGTTTTACAAGAGTAACACGCTTTTCTCGTGTCCCTTCTCAGTCTACTGCTGGTTCCCATTTGTTGTCAGCTTTCCTTGTGAGGTTTACTTGCCTTTTTCGTGCTAGTCTGTGTCTGAACATACAACACCCAGGCTTAAATACTGATGTTTCATCTAGACCTTGCCTTGCATTGCCTTGCAGTCAGTGCTGCTGCTTTTGCATGCTTGCATGATAGCAGCCTTTTTTTTTTTTTATTTTTCTTCAATGTTATTGACTAGTGATGCTTCCAGTGGGCCACAAACCAACCCCAGACACCCTCAACAGAACGTCCTAGCTGTTCTTCCTATCCTGTGTATCTACTGTCTAAATGCAGCACTTTGCACTTGCCCTTCTTGAAAAATACATCTTACTTGGACCGTGTTTCGAGTTTGGCATTTTGAATTCTCTTCCCACCCTGTGGTACACATGGTCCCTCAAGCCTGCTGCTAGCTGCATACTAATAAGACTTGAGGTGTTTGGCTTAATTGCTCAGCTTGGTCCGTGGGCCTTGCTTAACAAATCAGGTCAGTGAGAGGCATTAACTCAGTGAATAGGGTGCTGGAGTGACAGTCTCAGAAGCTTGGTTCTCTTTGCTGTGCCTCTGAGTCAGTGCAGTCTCAGGCAAGCCATCAGATATTCTTAATCTTTCTTTTTCTCCTGTGTAATCAGGATAATGATGCTCAGTTTCTTTCTGAAGTCTTTTGCAGACTGTTCTGCTCTGCTGGCCGTCATGGTAGAGCTTCGGTGCTCATGCATATTTGCAGCCATTGGCTTTGTTACTTTGCTCTTGATTTTTAGTACAATAGTCACATTGTCAGACACAGGTGATGTTTATTTCAACCATAACCTTCACCTCTCATGAAATATCCACTTGGTATCAATTACAGCAATGTGCTCTTGTCCTTTGATTTGCTTCATCACAAGTATTTTTGGTCTTGAAGCTTCTTTAAACAAAGGAGTCCATGCATCAGGTTTGCACATCAGTAAACTCTTTAGTGAAACTAAATTGCTGCTGTCCAAAGAACAACTGAGTTGTTTGTCTACTCAACAGACCAGAGGCAATCCACAACTCACTTTTCATGTTGAAACTATGAGAAACCACGTGCTGATAGCCTTGAGATACGATTGAATAAAATGAAGGTTCCAAAGTATTGAAGCTGACGTTTTTATACTCCCCTTATTTTCTGAAATTAAGCAGCAGTTTCTGAAACTGAAGTAGCAGCATAGCTGGGAGTTGATCTTCAAAATTTCCTCTCTTCAGTTTTCAGCTGCCAGCTAAAAGCTGTGAAGTGTCAGTTTCTGAAAAACTCCAGCTTTTTAGATGTGTGAAGAAGTGTTCTATGTTTTGTTTTAATACTGATGTTAGCATGCAGCTAGTATTGTAGCTGTACTGGAGAATACCTCCTTTCTGGCTGGGGAAGGCATTCCTTCCTTTGAAATCCTGTCTTACTCTTCTGGCTCGCTTCACCAAACATAGTATTTATTCTTTTACTCCTTGAGACTCTGCCTGCCTTCTTGCCTCTGCGCTTCCCAAGGCTCAGAGGATGTTCATTGGTTACCCACATGCATCAACACAGCACATGAACAAGATTAATTCACCTGTGAAGTCTTGAGACCACAGGAACCAGGCTCATGGCCAACCTGAAATTGCAGCCTTTTGTGTTATGTTACTGTTGTGGGGCCAATAGAGGTAAACTTCCATTTGGTCACAAAGCACCACTGCCTTTCCTGGCAGGCAGGAATGAGGCATATTCTGTGCAAACCTTGTTTGGAGACATTGGCTGTGCTGTCTCGAATCAGGCTGTGGTGACCTCTACAAGCACAAAATGTCTCTGAAGCAGCACTGTGAGCCTCTGCCTTGTGTGCTGGTGCATGAGTCATTACGACGTTTGCTTCTAGATCAATAATTGAAAGAGACAAGGAAGAAGATATTTGCCATATAACAAGATTTTGAAGCTATTTCTGCATGAAATCAGATTATTTTTTATTAGTTTCTATGCTAGATGATTTTGAGTATGGTTTTGGATATGTTGCCTTCGTAGCCCTCAGAGTCCCCCCTCACTTGCTCAACAGCCCAAGACCTCATAGTAAAACCCTGTTTTACTATCAAAAAGGGGTATTTGTCTTAAGATAACTCTAGGTTTGTGTTACAGCTCAAAGCACATTTTGGTCCTGAATGTGCCCAGGGACTGGAAGTATTTAGAGGTGATTTCTATCTCTTGTGTTCTTCTGCCAGCCAATAAGGGACAAAGTTGACACTGGCTTTGCAAATATAGTTACAAAATTTTCCAGCCTGATCCAAGTGATTGACCTTGCACTTAAACATTCATATTAAACCTCTTTCTGGAGGTGGTGCATTTTTTTTTATCTGGGGGGGAAGGTGGTGGTAATTCCGCTTCCCACCCAGCCCCAGTAGTACCTTTTTCCTTACTACCTTTGTTTAGACAATTTTGTAAGACAGTACAATACCTATGCACTTGATTTTGTATATCAAATACAGTAGCCATAAAAATGGGCAATGACTGTTGTCAACAGTGAATCTCCCTTTCTTATGGATATGGTGTGGTAGCTGAGGATGAATGATAGTCAGGAAGAAGTTCTACTTCTCAGAGCAAAAATTGTGGCTTCCAGCACAAACAACTAATCCCCCCTGTACACGGACCTGTGACCTGTGAAGCAGTAAGCAAATTGCGGCCTGGGAACTGTGAAAGAGGTGGAAGATGCGTAGTTGCTTCTTGGTAAACTGCCTGAGTAATCTTCTATGGATTGAGCTATCGCTCTAAAGTATGCTATTGTAATTAATAACAAAATGTTGAAAGCTCGAGAAACTTGCAGCAGACTCTGAAATATGCTGACTTTGAGAATCCTGAAGTACCATTGAAAAGGAATTTTTCCAGAACACATGAAGTCCATATGTCTGTGATAACACTCTACTGCTGCTGTCTGTATTAAATAGAGCTGCATAGACAGGTTGCTGTTGGCATTTAACACTGTGTAAGTTACAATTTCCAATATTAGCATTGATGTGCTTTGTATTTCAAAGTGTAGAGAGTATTTAAGGCTATCCAGTGTGCTCTGTCTGTGAATTTGCTCTTGATCTCCCTCTCATGTCCGGCACACGCTTTCATGTTCTTTGCAAACTCAGCCCATAATTAGCACAATCTCTATGAACACAGCTGCCTATTTAGAGGAGGCTGTACCCTGTGAAGCTCATATAATAGTCTTTTGTATGGACTGAAATCACACATGGACATTTTTTTCCTTTGTTTGTGAATGCTATTTAGTAATAGCATTGAAATTGAGATTCACTTCAGCTGCAGTGTGTTGGTACTTGCACACAACAAATCCTAGACAGACATTTAAATAAAGCTATAAGTGCTATGTTGTTGCTTAAACACAGACACCCTATAGACGCACTTTTGTACTGTGCGGATATGTCCAACAGAGCATATAATAGAGGGATGACCAGCTGTAAGATCCCGTCACTGAAGCTGCTTCTCACCTTGCCTATTTGGCCAAGGTGGGGTTGTGTAAGAAGCCTTTTGTTCAGCGCAGGAAACAGCTGCGGACACCACTTCACGTAAGGCATCTTGCTGAGATACAGCAGTGGCTGTTGCAGCAGCTTCTTAGTTCTACCTTTTAGCTTATCCTCCTAAATCAGGAGAAGGAAGAGAGACAAACTTTACTGTCCTGCTTATAGGACCTGCCTGGTTTGGGGACTTGACCACACTCCAAGGCTGGTGGTCTGACACTTAACGTTAACTAAGTCTGTTCTTCTTTAAAAGAAAACAATGAAGAGCTGCTTACAGGGCTGGCCAGCCTCCTGCAAGTCCTAATAGATGTGCTGTGCTGTCACCAGAAGTTAATCTTACTTGAGCATCTTCACAGGGAGATCAGCAGCCCACATAAATGGAAGGGTGTTTGGGAGAAGGCCTGGGGAAAGGGAGAGCGGGATTAAAGTGGAGAAACTTCTAGCCGTGATTCTCCCTCCTGGTACTCCAGAAATATGCCTGTATCTGCAGAGAAAGTGGCTGAAGGACCCTGGAAAACGGGCACTGTCTTTTCCTCCCTCTATACTCATTTGCAGCTCTCACATGAAAGACGTTAGACCCAAGTGGACAGCAGGACAGTGTGCCCTCTCTCTTAGCATGCAGAAATAGTGGTTTTGGAGGTCTCCTTTGTCCTGTCTGGTACACGGGTGAAAGGGGAAGAAAAGATCAGGTACTCTTAGATGATGCAAAGTTAAAGGTGGTACTCAAGGGGAAAAAAGGGGAAGGTATGAAGAAAGAGGAAAGACAGGGGAGAAGGATTGAACAGATCTGCAGAGGCTGGGCTAGGCTCTGTTCTGCTTCCTTAGGCCAAGTGATGGTGCAGTCTCTACTCACAGGTAGCTTGTGTACAGGCAGGAGTATTTTTGGGGAACGTGGCTGCACACACAGATAACAGCATTCAGACATCTACCAGTGGCAAGCTTTCACAGGGCTTGCTGAAACAGCAACACTGTCTGAGTCTTGTTGGGGTGCTCTGTTTCTTGCTGTAACCGGCTGTCTTTCCTGTCCCTCCTGCAGGTGGTTTGAGCAGTTTGTGATGCAGTGGTTGGATGAAAATGAAGATGTTTCCTTAGAATTCCTGCATGGTGCTCTGGAGAGAGATAAAAAAGATGGGGTATGTAGGTCACTTTGAGTGTAGGACTTGGTGCTACATCCTTCTGTGCCCAGAACCACACAACAACACTGTAAATTCAGCTATCACACAGATGGAAAATGCAGCCCTTTTTGCTTGCTTAGCAACTGTGAAGCTCGTTTATTTTAGGATTTTTCTCTGCAGGTCACAGAGAGCTTTTTAATAACAAGGTGCATATCATTCATTTATGTCTGTTCTGTTCTGCTGCTGTTAGTCTATCAGACAGTGGCTTAGTGCTCTCTGATCTCTCTGTGTTTGCGAGAGGTAATTGAAATACAAGGTACTTTGCATGTGCTTAGTCATGCAGTGAGAATGTGACCTTAATCCAGTGACAGAGTAAACTTACTCTTAATTTTCTGAGTATTCCCGATGGAGAGCAAGAGCCTTCCCATTTGTTCAGTGACTGTTGGCACTGTAGTCTGTCATGATAATGTAAGCATTCTTTTTAATATATAAATTTTAAGAAAATCTTAAAAAAGCTCTTCACTCTATTTCCTATTAACTGACAGGCAAACCCCCTTTCATTACGGGTCTCAGCATCATGCTACATTTCCTTAGTCCTTGTCATGTTATAGTTGGTGAAGGACAGTAAACTTACAGCCCAACAGAATTGGCTATTTAGCTCCTCTGGGCCTTTTGGAGAGCTTTTGATGAATTCTGAGGAAGATTTAGGTTTTGGTAAAGTTGTCCTGCCTCCAATACAGCAGGTGATGGAGACACCCATGAAATGGGTGTATTTCAGATCTTTCCATTTGAGAATGATTCTTTGTACTTCTGTTTTAGTTCCAGCAAACATCCGAGCATGCTCTGTTCTCTTGCTCAGTGGTGGACGTCTTCACCCAGCTCAATCAGAGCTTTGAGATCATTAAGAAGCTGGAGTGCCCAGACCCTGTCATTGTTGCTCATTATAATAGGAGGTTTGCTAAGGTAATACCCTCAGCATCCAACTGTTTATCTTCCCATAGTGGGATGCAAACAGTATGATGGGGTTTTTTTTCGGTTTAGTTCCTGGAGTTGTCCTGCAGTGATAGAGGATAAGTAACAGTGGCGTCTTGTCTTTGCAGACTATTGGGAAAGTGTTGATGCAGTATGCTGACATCCTCTCCAAGAGCTTCCAGTCCTACTGTTCCAAGGAGAAACTGGTGAGTTGTGCTAAGCTTCTCTTTTGCTCTAAGGAATCGTGTAGTTGTCCTGATGAAACCAAGTTTCTCGCATTGTACCTGACTGTGTTGATGGTGTAAATATTTTCAGTGTTGGTTTTATCATCATTTGTATGCTTTTGCAGACTGAATTCTGACTTGGTCATAATATAAAACTAGGTGCTGAAGATGCAGGGCTTGAAGGCTGTCAGGTCCCCTTGAAATTAACTTCCACTCTGCCTGTCTGGGTTGTGTGTCACAGAAGCAATTATAAAAAAAATAAAGAATGGTCATAGATTGCTTTGTAGATCTGGTACTTGACAGCACTCTTGGTCTCACACTGGAGATTAGATGGTTGTCCCCATCTAATTTCCTTTCTGTTTAATCCTGAACTCAGTAAAATTCTGTGCATTAAATAAAAAAAAGGCCTTACATTTTTGAACACGGTGTCTGTTCCGTGCTGGTTTTGCTATCTCCCACACCTGTACTGGGGCTGTAACTGCAGAGGAAAGAGTCTATTGCTCAGACTGCCCTTGACTGTTGCTCCCAGGCTTGGCCTGGCAGGACCCAGACGTGTCTCAATGCAGCTTTGGCTGGCAGCTCCCTTTCTGGTCCGGGAGGTACACCGTTTGCAGCATTGGGATTCTATCTGGGAGGAACGCCATTCACAGAATGGATTCTGATCTGGGAGGTACATTGCAGTATTAAGAAGCTGAAGGTGACACAGTTCGGATTCTCGCAAGGCAAGGCAGGAACTGTGGAGAGTTTGGCCTTTTCCCAACTGATTTCTTGTCAGCTTGTTCTCTGTTTGGAATAAAACTGTGGAGGAAAGTACACCACCAGGGATCTCCCTAATCTGTGGTGTCTGGAACTGGCCATTCCTTTTCAAGCTGGAGGAAAAAAATGACTTGTCTTTTTTAGGTTTGAGCGCTGAAGTCTGTGCACGCCTTACCTCCTATTGGACTCTTAGATCTGGTGGTACTTGGGGAAGGGTGTTAAGGCACAGACTGTACGGCTGGGGTACAGGTGTTGGCATCCTGAGCAATAACAGGCTCCTGCTTTTGTCCCTTCAGCCCTGCATCCTGATGAATAACATCCAACAGCTGAGGGTGCAGCTAGAGAAGATGTTTGAAGCCATGGGTGGTAAAGAGGTAAGAGCGCTAAGAGGCTGAGTGTTGCTCATTCCTACTGCACCGTTACTAGGTTATTTGCATCCTATTGGTACTGACAGACTGCAGGCATAAGGAGAGCCCCGTGACACCTGACACTGTAAGAATTGTGAGGGGACAGCCATGCCTTGAAGACTTCTCAACAAAATTTATCATAAGATGCAGGAGTCAATGTTTTGAGGCACTGAATAGCGTGGAGGAGGAAAGAGAAGGATATGTGCTGTGCTGATGTGGGCATGGCTGGTTGTTTCACATTTCTGAAGTCAGACAGATAAGCCTGAGAACTGTTGACATCACGTCCTTTTATGTGGCATATAAATGTGGGACAGTACCTTTGGCATTAAATGTCCAATATCTCATATATTGCAGATGTGCAAATAAGTTATGTACTCATGTTTGGTTGGATACACAGATCTGTCCATGAATATAAATATCTTAGGTTTTGTTCTTTGTTCTGACATGGGCATTTTTACGCAAGTAAGTTTTTCTTCCCCCAGATCACCATGTCTGTTCTGATATAACACGTGTATCTCTTTTTTTCTCTTTTTTTTTTATTGCTTTTCAAGATGCGGGAAGATGAAGAAAAGGCTGCTGATGCTGATGTTAGAAAACAATTATTTTCAAAGCCTAAGCGCATTTTCTGGTTGTGTTGTGGTAGAACCTGTGCTATGACCTATATGCCAAGAGGAAAGTCAACTTTGCTGATGGGCAGCTCAGTTTTTGCCTGTACTGCTATTTGAAATCTTTCTTGTGTTCAGTGGCAGAATTCTATGAAGTGGCACAAATCTCAACAAATAGATTTACCCCACAAGGCAAGGAAAACTGCTGCCATTCTGTCATGTGGGATCTCAACAATACTCATATCTGAGCCCTGCATCAAGAACTGGAATTATATGCTCACAGCTGTAATAGCAGTAGTAGCTAAATGCTAATTTTTCAGGAAGAAATAAACTTTTGATGAAATGTTTGTGAAGTGGTTAATAAAATTTTAATCCTTGTGGATTTAATTTCCCTTAAGGAATCAATTTGCTGCTTTTTTCCATATTGCTGACCATTAAATAGGGTTTCTCTATATTTCAAATTGAACATACTCCCTGCAAATTGAAAATACCACCTGATAGTGTGTTAAACAGGGGGAGGAAAAAAAAGTGTTTATTAAGACTGTTGGCTATCTTTCCTAGCCTAGACCTGTTCTTTGCATTCTGTCCTTTAAAACCTTTCTCAGGAGGTATTGGTAAGATAGAACCGAGGTGATGAATCCACTATTTCCCTGCACTGTGGAATCAAACGAAAAAAAGAAAAGAGAGCAACCCAGACTCTGAGCAATAAAACACACAGGAAGAAACCAGGCAAACGTGCTAGGAAGCTGGTTTTTGGAAGTGATTTTTTTTTTTCTTTTCTTTTCAAATGCTGCTTTTCCACTTCATTAGGCTGCCACTGGTCACCAGAAATAAATTGTGTTGTGTTAGGTGCCTGCATTATTTGCTACCCCCAGGGGTTTCCCTCTTGGTGACTAGGTAGTACTTTGCTTCTTGACTTGAAACCTGCCAGGTCCTCTGTTCTGCTAGCGTAAACTAGGTCTTGTCCTAGTTTGAGTAGTCCTTTTTCTGATGTAGATTGAACCTGGCTAGTGAGTAACAATTGGTGAGACAGCAGCTTTGAAAATAGAATATGTAGACAAACATGCTCCTGGAAGTGCATCTCTGGTTTTATCCTCTCCTTCAGGAAGGGCAGTTTTTACTTTCTGTGACAGATTTGATTTATATTCTTCTATACATTGCACAGTAGCACAATGTAAGCATTGTCCTGACTTCTCTACCCAAAAATGAACTGATTCCTTAGGGGAATAAGAAAGTAGCATAGCGGTATGTCCTGGTCATTTTGAACTGTTCGTTTTTTTGTGTTCTCAAAGCTGTTGTTGCAAACTGGGTACCAAGTATTCCGTAGTTCTTGTGGCAGGCATGCTAGATGTACCATGTGTGAAGCCAGAACTTAGGGGTTGGATTCAATTACTGTGTACTTGTGGCTTCATCTGCTTCTGATTCACAGATCCATCTCCATCTACAGCTGTAGCACTGCACAACTCTGGAAAGCTTTGAAATCCTGCTGCCGCCTAGCGCTCTTTGCCAGTGCATCCAAAACACGCTCCTATGGAAATCCGTATCACTTTCTCCCTTTTGCAGCAAGGCAAATGAAGTGACAGGGCTCACCCGTAGTCACCCTGCAGTGTAAATCGCATAACATGGAAGAGAAGAGCTTGCCCAGTACTATTTCTTGAGATTGGGCTCCTTGATATAGTGCCTTCCATTACTTTTTTTTTTTTTCCTCTCCAAATGAGAAATGGTACCTTTGCCCCAACTTCTCATTTTTCCAACTGTACTACTCAGGAGGCACAAAACAGGGCAAAAATTGCCCATTGTCTCTGGGTTTAAAGTGTTGACATCATACGGGCTGTGAACATTACTAGTCAGAAACAGTAAGGACAGCAGGAGAGCTTTAGAGAGCTATGTGTGGAGGGATTTTCTTGGCTCTATACTTGAGATCTCAAGGCATATATATATACACACACACTGTCCTGGTTTGAGGACCACGACACCCACACGTATATGTACACACAGAAAGTAGTATCTTAAATGATTTTTACGATTTATAACCAGTACTTTTATTTCTCTGTTCTGAGCCACGTTGATCTCATGGGATCAAAACAGCTTCACTGTGGATTGGTAGCATTCTCAGACATTCCTGAAGCATGTTTTGGAAAAGTGGCGTCTATGGAGTGGCAGGTAGCATTAAAAGCATAATGAACAGGGAAATCAGGGGGTGAGTCCTGGACATGAATACCTTTTGAAACCTTTGATTCAGTACATCCACAGAATGGAGACTGTAATTTAGCTCTGTGCTACAGTGGGCTGTGTAGATTCATTGCTAGTGTTTGCCTGAACTTTGCCTCATTTATTTAATTATTCATACATTATCTAGTAAAATCTAATGCAACCTGCATTTTCTACCCACCTCTGCAGTCTTCAGCCTGCTCTGTGCACTGTCCCTGATGCCAGAATAAGCCTTTCTCATTTTGCTTGAGAGAGATGGCTTTATGCAGTCCATTATTTTGCTTAGCTTTTCATGAGTTATGAACTCATGGCACTGAAATTAAACCGTGCTGTACTGCATTGCCCACTGCTGAAGCCTAGATGTGCTAGTTTAAAACATTTCTGTGCCTCCCCACTCCAAATTCAAGCATGTGGAGTGAGTATCAGAGGCAAGCATTGCCTAGGGAACCCAAAGAATTAGCTGCTGAGTAGCAGCAGATTGTCATCGTACAATTTTCATGCCTTCAATTTCAAGCTAATTTGTACAATTTATGCTTCAGGAAACTAATGCTTAGTCAGGGTTATCCCACTTAAAATATCCTAAGTTAGACACCTGAATAACAAATTGCAGGACAACTTAGAAACAGCCGAGACTTGATAGCTGTGTCCTCAAAGGATTTGTGGTATCTACTGATTGCTCCTCTTTAGCATCCCACATGCCATAGCTAAGGTCACCCTAGTATTTGAGAAGCTGTCAGCTGTTCGGATTCAGCGCTCCACGGTCCATACTGTTGAATCCTATAGGAAGGTGGGGAGATGGGTGAAAATTCAGTGCAAGGGAGACCCTAAGGGGAGGTTGGATCTGTTGAGCTTCCTGCCTCACAGTCATCTCTGCAGAGGGGAGCTCTCAGGTGCTAATGGAGGGAGGCAGAACAAAAATCAGCAACTACAAGCTGGAGCCAGATGAACTTTATAACTTGCATAAAGCTAAAATAGGATAGCAGGCAAAAATCTCTAGCTGCTGATATGTCACATCAGACCTCATGATTTCACAGGTTCTCTGGCTTTAAGATTTGAATTGTTTGACATCTTCAGCCTTCTAGAAGGCAAGAGCTATGTCTCTCCAGCCTTTCAGTTCTAGTCAGTCATGTTTCACCACTGTGTGTAGAAGCTAAAGAAGAACTAATGACATCTCTTGGAAAACTTTGAATCCCATTCACAACAAATTCACGGGTTCCATTTCACCCATGAGAGAAGCAGGAGAAGATCAACCTAAATTGAAGTTCATAGCTCTATGCTGTAAATGCCACCATGCAGATTAGCAGAGAACTTGAGGTTCCAGCCCTAAACGTGCTTGGATGAGACTTCAAGGCCTGGATTCTCTGAAGTGCCAGGTCCCAAATCTTTGCAAGAAATTGAGGGCCATGCTTTCTTTCCTGAAATGTAAATACAGGGTTACCTCTTCCCTCTTTGCATTCACCTCAGAGACACATTTAGTCTCAAACACCAAACTTTTGGTCATGCCAGCCACTGTTTCCAGTGGAATTGGAGCATTTGCTCAGAGATCAGACACTACCTCGTTATGGGTACTGGCCCGTGTTTTGCATAGAGAACTTTTCATTAGCCTTCTTCCTCTGAATCATCTCTGATACACCCACAGAAAGGAGATCATAAGCCTGCTGAGCTCCATCTTCTTATAGAAATGGTCTGGACGTGACATACAGCGGTGACCCAGCTGCCTAATAATGCTTTCTGCTTTACTCTACCAGCCAGATTTATCATGTAGTCCAAGTCACATTTCCTGCTATCAGTGATAGCTGATGTGCTTAGAATTCATTGGCTGAGCAGCAACAGCAAAACGTACCCTCTTTCATTTGAGCGCTGTTATCAGTCCTTCACTGTATTGGCAAAAAAACAGTTTGCAGTTATACCGCATGCTACAGGGACTCTGTAACTGATGTGTAATTTATATATGTGAAAAAGTAGTACGTGCCTACTAGCACCTTCATAATGGACTTAAGTCGCACTCAGGTAATTCCCTGAAACTTTGAAGCTAAAGCATGCCAATGCCCGAGCATCAGTGATCACTGTTTTATCATGCGGACCACTTCTTCCATAGTAGCAGTTGCTCAGAGACACCAGCCTTTTTAGGATGACAGAGGACTTGGTGAATACTGGACCAGCATGCTTACCACCAGGGTTTTTCTTCCTGATGGCAAAGCTGGGCACCTCGAAGTTAAATCAGAGCAGCTGTCTTGCCAGTTGCACCCAGAGAGCTGTGAGCTGAGGTTCTGGAGGAGAGTTCCTTGCCACAGATAACGGAGCTCATCCCCTTGGCAAAGCATTGCTCCAGCTGTCCCTTCTTGCAGTACAGGGTTGGCAGTCAGCCTGTCTTCTGCTCCTGAGAAAATCAGTTTGCAGGCAACAGGTACAATAGCAAGGAGAAGCTTAGAGGTAGTTGGTGAGTTTTCCATGTCACCTCACAGTAAGACAAGTCATTAATTGCGTGGTTCATGAACTAGGGCAATAAGTTGGTGATCCTGACCTCAAGACCATCCATGTGGTAGCTTATAGAGAAGGAGAAGTAAATAGTGAGGAACAGGTGTCTTGTACCAAATTATTATGGCAGGGGTTTTTTTGTCTTGAAAAGGAGTTACCTGAAAGGTGTTGATGAATCATGAATTGGCCCGCCTCAAATCTAATAGAAATGGCCAAAATCAGAGGATTCAGTGGTTCAGTGCCATTAATTGTAGCTAGCAAACGAGTCAGCTTGTGACTCATTGCCCCTTTACATGGTATGAGAAGGGAAGAGTTAATGTAGGGGCAAGACAAACTCCCACCAACAGATACTGTTTTTTTGTTACCTACAAGCTTGGTTAGAATGACTGCTGATCAGCATGTTAGCTTCCTTCTGCTGTCATAGAGCTAAGGAGTTAGTTATAAAGGTAACAGAATACAAATTCACTTTAAGAAAGGAAAAATAATCAGAGCTATCAAGGCCTAAAGTTATAACGCTTAAGTAATCATAATTTGCTTGTTTGGTTTTTTGAAACTATTTTAAAAATTCTGATCCAGGAGCTGCATTAGCACAGGTTCAAAGGCCTAACAGAGTCAGGTTTCCATTCCAGTTTACAACAGGAAAATGGATGGATCCGATTCCAAATCCCCTAAGGCTTGGCTTTCTCTAACAGATGCTGAGGAATATGAAGAGGGCTTCAGCACTGTATATAGAAATGGGAACTCCTCCCATGTTCAGATCCTGTATAGCTGCATGTATGGATATACCGTAAAAATCTAACCTGATTTTTAACCGCTGTACTGGCATCTGCCTCATTACATTTGTAAATAGATACTCTGCCTTAGAGGTAAGGGCAGAAGCTCTGAATGCTAAAGGAAAACATTTCTCTAAGGCATTTGCTTTACAACCAGCTTGCCTGCCAGCATACAAGGGCAAATCTGTTTTACAAGTTACTTTTTCAGAGCAAATGATCCCAAAGCATTCAACATGTGTTGTTATGTGTACACCCAGATAGGTTGCTCAGAAGTGGCTCTTTTGAGGCTGGAGGGATGACTGCAGATGGAATACAGGGCACTGTTGGATGTAAAACCAGGTGGCTTTGTGCTGATAATAATGGAGCAAGCACTTTCTTACAGAATGTGCCAACATGTCAGCAGTGTCCATGTAGTGCTTCGGGCACTGTTTCTGTTTGTTTTGTGAAGTCTCTTCCGAACAGTTGTATACAAAAAGCTATTTGGCTCCATGTGGGAGTAGAGCTACTTGGGTTCAATACCCACAGCTGAGTTATATGTTTTCCAAAAGTGATCAGCGCTTAACAGTTCCTGCTCTGTGGTATTGTGGCCAGACTTTCAAATAGCTGGGGTCCAGTCTTCTGAGAGCCGTGGCTGGGTCAATCTTCAGTTTGAATACTGACGGCAGGGTAGAAGGTGAAATAGCATCTTTCAAGACCATGCATGGAAAAATGCACAAGTAAATAACATCCACTCTGAAAAGCCCTGTCTCCTCCTAGACTTAGAGGGGTGAAATGACCCGTGAGCCCAAGGTAATGCACGGTGCTTGATGATTTCTCAGCCTGCTTACTCTGTTGGCCACGGGCAGTTCACATTCACTTTCTTTCTCAACTTCGCAAATTTCAGGAAGGGTATTGGAGCCTGGGGAAACCACTTGCTGCTGTTTAGGCAAATATCTGTTGATGATTTCACAACTTGTATAACAGCAGCAGGCAGTGGAGGAGAGCATCCTAACTGGCAGAGTCCAGTGGTAATAGTTCACCTGGTTATTAAGAGTATCCTCGACAGCGAAGAGCAGCCCTGTGCAGGACAGCAGGCTGTCCTCTGGGTTCAAGCTAAGTGCTCTTGTTTCATCCACAGTTGGATGCAGAAGCAAGTGACCATCTCAAAGAGCTCCAGGTGAAGCTGAACAATGTTTTGGATGAGCTGAGTGCCGTGTTTGGTAACAGGTGAGTATAACGAGGTCCCTGTCCTTGAAGCATTCCTTTCTTTTGTCTAATGTCATTCTGTCGGGTTAAGAAAAGAAGCTTGTGTCAGCTGCGTTCTGTTTTTCTTTTTGTCATAAATTCATGGTCTTTCAAATACTGAGACCATCTAAAGAAGCGAGAAATGTTTTAAAAGTCCCTCTTTTCTGTATTGCTCTGCTTAGAAATGTAACATGGAGCGCTCTCAACTGTGAAATTTCTTTGAATAACATAGTGTGATTTTTTTTTTTTTTCCCCCTGTAAGTAGTGCTTGTCAGTAGCAGATTGCCTGCTCCTTTATTGCATGGAAAGCAGTTTCCAGCTTAGCATTTATGAGGCAACATTCTGCTCTAAATGTATGAAACAGCTCACTGATTTCTGATTGTTAAATGAATATTGGAATAAGAAAGTAACAGGTTTAGTATTTGAGATTGACTTGTCCTAATGTTGCAGTGAATGGTGTTTTCTAATGTTTCAGAGGGAGGAGCTCTTTAAAATACTGCCAGAGTAATTGACAGCAATTAAGTTTTACTGCAAATCATGTTACCATTTACCTGAGGATAAAAATGTGCTCGAGTTCATAACAATTTTGTAGCAAACCATAAAAGATGTCAATTACGCGAAATCTAGAAATACAGGGTTCCCAACTGATCTTCAAAAACAACCACTTCTCATGGCTAACCCCATTCATTTCATGTTGTGCTTTATAACAAGATTAAGGCAGGCATGAACTGGATTATAGCTGAAACATGGGCAGGAGGAATAAAGCAAATTGTACCAACTTGGCTTCTAGAGTCTACAGATTTGCAGTTCTTATGACCAAAAAATCATGGTGGGATTTGTCAGTGACTATTTGGATTTCAGCACACAGAGCTAAGTAGGGAGATAAGTGAGGAGTTCCCGTTGCCAGTAATGAATGCTGTACCAAGAAATGGAGAGATTCAACCTGTAATTGAATTGAATCAATAAGGTTCATAATTAGATGGAGGATGAGGGAGAAATCATAATTAGGGGCTGAATATTGTATCTCAAACCTGTCTCCATGGTGTCACTGCTACAAGACAATTAAGGTACAATCTTGGCATTTGCAAATATAATGTAAAGAGATTATTCAGTATCAGCATACATAATGGGGAGTATTTTGGAGAGATGTGCCAGCAAGAGATTTAGCCAGTCAGGCAGCTCAAATGCTTCGCTCATTCCTTAAGAGTAATTGGTAATGAAAAGCAGAGCTTCAGTTGACTGTATAAGCAGGATCTTCTAAAGGATGTAAATGTGGGAGGTAAAACAGATACCCACAATATTCTGTGCAGAGTTTGTAAACCATTGCTCCTGCAACACTGTGCACACCCGACGCTGCAGTTCTTAACTTTTCTTCATCTGTGTGAGATAATTGCGCCTGCTGGGAAAGCAGCACTCATCTGGAGGCCCTCGCCACCTTTGTGCTGAGAAAGGATTATGTCTGGACACAGAAGTGTTTTCTGCTTTAAAGGATAGCGTAGAGAAAACGAGCCTTGAAAGGGTTTATACTTCATGCAAGGCTAGCTTCCGTTTTGTTCTTGAAGGCTGTAGGAGTGAGTGAAGGAGGGAATTCCTGCGGGATTTGCTGCAGTGAAGAGGCAGGTTAGAAGCGAGCAAGAGCGACAGTGAGGCTGGTGGTGTCAGTGCAGGAGAGGAAAGAGGTGACGGGGTGGAGAAGGAAGGCGAGAGCCGCAGGGAAGGAGGGGTTGTACACTAGCACCCAACCCACAGATGTCCTAGGGGGCTCATGCAGCAGAATTTCGGGCCACTTACGCAGATATAAAGCTGACTTCCAAACCTGTGCTCCTGCTCTTAAACCTTTAGCCGAGCTCCTAGCACTGACTTCTCAGTTTCAAACTACTTTGCCTTTAGTGGATAGCTAAATGTCACTTGTAATGCCTGTTGTTAGTAACTGTTCTTTTAAATGTCAAAGCATTTTCCTTTATTCACTGAATTGATGTGTTGACAGCTCTGCCGATCTATTAATCATTTTTAACCATTGTATTATTTAATTTTGAGCTTCCTCTTAGCACTGAGAGCTGGAACAGTAACTGTGCTGTAATGGCTTGCGTGTCACTTCATTACAGTGACACTGATCATTTCACAGCTGAGCCACACATCCCATTTAGATACTTTGATATAGCATGGACTGTATAGTAGTGGACTGGTTCCAGCCTGCCTTCAGGCTGTCTCTGTTATTTTAAAGACTCACCCTCTGGTGGGCCCTGACCGGATTACTGCCAATGAACTCCTGGTTGCTCAGAGCTGTGCATGCATTGTGCCATTGCTCCACGCAATATCCCAATCTCTGTGGCCGAACACCCGGTGCAGAAAGCAAAGATACAGCAGGATGCTTAGAGCTCATAATAACAGTGTTTCTCGAAATCAGGAAGCGATCATTTCTTTTTGCAAGCCGAATGAACAAACTCCTCTTGTGTCCAGAGGTGGTAGTCTGGCTGTGGATGATGGGCGTAAGGAACTGGGTAGTATGCCTGTGGTAACAAGTACATTAAGGAAATGTGCAGCAAATCTGGGGAAGAAAGAGTGTGTAATTGAGTGCATGGTGTATGGACTTGCAGTATTTAACTTCTGTACTCGAGCTGAGATCTCTGCCACTGACAATCTTGGTTTTGCCTCTTTCCTATCTGTTCAGCTTTCAGACTCGCATTGATGAGTGCGTCAAGCAAATGTCTGATATCCTCTGCCAGGTGAAAGGGACAGGAAATGTTGCTGCTAATGCCAGAAACACAGTTGCACAAGATGCAGATAATGTCCTGAGGCCATTGATGGATTTCCTGGATGGAAAGTAAGTGCGTGTTCGAGTATATGTTACACACACAGTGCATTGGACTGGGAACAGGATGGAGGAAGTAAGAATAGCTCCATGTTCTTGAGATTTCTGGCCTCCAAATTCTCAAAAAGAATTAATAGCTTTTTGTCCCATATCCACCTCTCTTTCAAGCCATGGATCACCTCTTCAGCCTTCATACAGTGTCAGAGCACACTCACAGTTCTCCTTTCTCTATCTGGCAATTAGAGCAATCAGCAAAACACTACTGATCAGGTAGTGGGAAAGGCTGAAATTCTAAATTTACTAGCTATGTTGTTTTTCCTGTACAAATTTTACCATAGCCAATTAGCAAACGTATTACAAACCTTAGCTACATACTTGATACATAGAGTACTCAGTATCCCAGTCATGCTAAGAGTGTGTGTTCTAGTCATACCTGGTGCTGTTCTATCAAATAAGCTTCTGCACTATGTGATGTACACAGGCTTGATCCATTTTTTAATTAACTGTTGCCATTGACACTATGCAGAATGATTCAACTGGACAGGGACGTTTTGTGGCTAATGGCACATAGTGCTCATCAGATAAACATATACAAAGAGTTTTTAATCATTGTAGAAGTTAAACTTGGAGATGCACAGCAGTGCTTTATTTTGAAAGGGATGGCGAGCAATTTTCATAATAAATGCTGTGAGAACTGTGAAGCTTTACAAGTTTAAAATCCAGTTTCTTTTGTTGCTCTTTGTATTGATTGTCCCATCTTTCCTTTCGGTCACCATATACTAAGTGATTCTCTACAGCAATCATTGCATCTAAGAGCCCTCTCATTTGAGCGTTTTCCATGCACGCCTTCCTGAATCCTGAGAATCCTGAATCCTTTGTATCGCTGTGACCTTGGTATGCTACCAGCTTTTTGTCCAGCTGTGGAGCAAGTAATTTAGATTATTATTAATCTCAGTTTGGATTATTTTCTTTCCTCCTTTAGAGAAGGAGAGTCTTTTTCAATTCTTCCTGCATCCTACCCACATCAGACTTGTCCCTGTTCAGTTTTGTTCATTTACTGTCTAACCACCTATGGGTAGAAGAGAAATCTATGAGAACATATAACACAGTGTAGAAGAGTCAGCTGTCTTCTGTGCACTGCTCCTTTTTTGTAGCTCTACCAGCATAGTCAGTAAATGCTGAAGTCCAACACTCGTTGGAGTGTTCTTCTTCAAACACTCGTTTTGAAGAAGAATCTTAACATTTATTGGCTTTTTTTGATAGCATGTACAATAATAAAGGAGGAACAAGTAGGGAGGTAAAGCAAAACTTCTTTATGCAAAAGGGAACAAACACATAGCAGGTGACTGGTGGTGAATGCGATTGCAATGCAATGCAGAGGAGTCCAAGAAATGGTTCAAGGTGGATATAGGAGTGGAAGATTTAGGGACTTCAGCAGCTATCAGAAACTGTGCAGGAACTTCTGCGTAATGGTCTGGGAAGTATTAATTCAGGTATTCAACAAAAATCATTATAATAACCCCTTGAACTTTAAAACCTATTGTACTATGTTTGTAATTTTTTCTTATCTACTCTGTAAATTTGAGACATCTTCTTAAAGGGAGCCAGATCAACAGTACCTGCTCTTATTTGGACTATTCTCAAGCACCATAACTCAGTGATATCTTCTGTAATCCCTAGGTCAATAAACAGAAATGATTGAGATCAGAAATGTCAATAATACATTTTGGCCAATTGTCTTTACTGCTGTAACTCCAGGGGTGAAGATAGGCTGCACCTGCAGGGAAGGTTTTTACCCTTAAAGCAATCATTATGACAAACTTCTTTGGATGGGGCACTGATTCTCCAATACACGTCTCCTTTCTCCTTGCAAATTGCATTCTTTGAGCTTACTTAGTTCTTGCTCTCTCCCTGCAGCCTGACACTGTTTGCGACTGTGTGTGAAAAGACAGTGTTGAAACGGGTGCTGAAAGAACTCTGGAGGGTGGTAATGAATACCATGGAGAAGCTGATTGTGCTGCCGCCTCTTACAGACCATACGGTAAAGCATTTTCTCCTTCCTGACTCATAGCAGAAAGTGTTGCCGTTGCCTGTGTAACTCATCTCCTTGACCTATCGAGTCATCTGTCCAGGTAAATTTGCCTGCATATAGCCTGCTTGAGGATGGAAAAATATGTCTGTAACGTAGTAAAGTAAGAGAGCAGCTCTCTTTATAGTAGGGTGGGAAGATAAAGAGCACTTTCTAGAAAAAAACCCACAGCAAAACAATTGAAAATCGATGGTCCAAAAGGAGTTGCCATCAAGTATATCAAATCACACTGATCGGGGATTTGCAATCCTATAAACAGAGCTCTGTATGTGGGATTATTGGGCAGTTAGTGTTGTCTTTGTGGCATTGTATCAACACCTGTGAACACTTTAACCTAATTACCAGCATCTGTTAGTCAGGTGTGTCTTTGTATAGATGTGGTTAATTTGGGCTTGCTTTTTAATGACAACACCTCCCATTTTGTCCCCGAGAAGGCTTTAGCATTAGTATGAGCTGGCATGATTTCCGTGCCTCTGATGTTGGGGAGTTGGAAGCATGTCCAGATAGTTTGCTTTCAAAGGCAGTCTTTTTATATAATTGTTCAGCTGTGTGGACATGCTGGATGAACGTGTGTCATGAATATAGTGATGTTTTTAACAATGGACAATTAACCTCTTCCCCAATTTTGAGAAACCACAGAAACTCATTAAATGTGTCACGCATGCCCAGCTGCTCTGGGGGATGACACTCAGTTGGAGGCAGTGTGAAGTTTGGGCTATAACCTTATTATTTGGAGACGGTCCAGAACTTCTTTTTAACTCTGTGTTGGAGTAAAGTTGTGGTTTGTGGTTAATTTATGCTAATTTATTTTCTTCCCAGTAGTGGGTAGAACGATAGTGGTTTTCACTATTCAGCAGTTGCCTACATATTTTGAGTGGACTTCTTGGGTCGCAGCACCTAGAGAAGTGGTGCAAACCTGCATCTTGCAATAGGTGTTTTTTGCTTTAAGAGGGAAGGCCTTTGTCTCTAGCCTTGATGATGACAACTTTAAACAAAACTGCTGAGATGCAGTGCGCTGTAATGCTTCCTAAGAATAAAATCAGCATGAGGTATAATTTGCTGAAGACTGCTTGCTCTGAGCTTGGATTTGGAGTAATCATTTCTGACTGCCTTTTTAATTTAAAAAGGAGAAAAAAATTATCTACGTTTAAGATGGTGAAATATCCTTCTCTCAGTTGAATTGCTTTAAGAAGGAGTCTTTGGGGACAGGTGCTAAAATCATCATGTAAGAGCAGCATTAACCTGACCCCTTCAGAATTGAAGCAGTGAGACCAGGAGCCTTGGAGATGACCAGAGGGGAGCTGCTTGAACTTTATACTTGCTAGTTTTGAATTTTAAAGATGGAGTAGGAGAGTGACTTGGTGCTTCTATCATGAAGACGACAGTAAGTGTAATCAGCTAATTCTTCCAACCTACAGGATGTTTCTATAAGCCACTTCAAGTAGTTCCTTGTTGCCATCCCTTCAATTTCAAATTGAGAAGCTCTCTTTGTGTGGTGAAGCGTTTTCTGATATAATGCAAAATGCTTCTAGCTGGATTTTTAGCAGTCTAATCAATAGTATGGTAGTGAGGAGGCTGAACTAGTCCAAACTGGAAAAGATTAGCTGTTTCAGAAAGGCGGTTATGAACAATGCAATGATTAAACTGGCATTGTCTGATATCCTTGAGCAAGGAACCTGTGGCAAGGCTAGGTGGTCTACAGGGGCGAAGATCTGCTTCCACTGTCCCCTGGGATGTAGTGATTTATTCTGTCACCACCAGATTTTCATAATCCCTAGTAGTGAAGACTGGCAGGGAAAGGCGAGGCAAAACGCAGGGTTGGCAGTGTGGGCAGAAGCAGCACTTTCTCTTTGCTAGTCTGCTTCTCAGCCATGCACCTCTTATCTAATTTTGCTTTCTCTTTTTTTTTTTTTTTTTTCCCCTTTTGAAAGCACATCAGACTCAGAAATAGCCCCAGGCACTGTAACTCATTTTCCTCCCAGCCCACAGCAATAGAAAGCCCCAGTGCTGCCTCTCCGTGTTTGAAGGACCACTGGATGGGGATTAGCCTCCTAAAGCTCCTCTGCAGCCCTTAAGAACTAAGGGATGTGCATGCTAGGAAAGAGTCCCTTTTAGGGAATATTTTCTCTCCTTTCTGTAAAATTGCTAGAGGTATAAAACTGTTTTTGACGGTGGTCCTGGAAAGCGTACTCGGGTAGAAGGTTCCCGACATGCTGCAGTGTGTCTCACTTGTTGCTTGCATGACCCTGTCACTGCATGGTGCTTTAATGCCTGTTCCTCTCCGGGCCGATCTATCCCGCTTAAATAAGCTCAGCCGGTATTACACAGGGAAGAAAAATCCAAGCTCTGCTCTTCCATTCCCTGCTGCTTCTGGAAGGTTTTTGTATGGGGTGGGACTCAGGTGAGAAAGCAGTCAGCTACTGCCTGTGAAGGACGCAGCGGGGACAGGGCAGTTCTACAGCCTCCCGCTCTGACCTAAGCTGTGGGTGCCTTAATGACTTTTAGATGAGTGACTTCTACCTCTCTGAGCATTGACTGCCCATGGGTTATGAGACTAGTAGCGGCCTGATCTCCAGTAACTCACCGAGCAGTTCACACCTCACTAGTTCTAAGTAAAGATCAACATTTAATTAAACACTCTCTGTCTTGGGTGAGTGGATATGCAAACACAGCTCTCTGGAAATCCTTATTTTGGGGTTCAGTGCACAACGCTTGGGGATATTAACAGATTAGTTATACATTTCTTTCTCCCTTGCTGCTGAGGATGAAACTATAGCGTGGCATCACTGACTACTTAGGTCAATGAAGACTTGCTTAATTTACACACAGATGATTCCTCTGGTGCTGCTCCTCTGTTTATTTCACACGGTACACCGCGGCCATTCACGTGAGGCTCCATTTGTTCTTGTTCCTGCTGTGCTTTTTTTCTACTCATCAGACTTCTCTTCACTAAATGAGACAGCAGTCCAGGATAAGAACAAAATTTTATTTAAGCTGTGGACAGATTTTACATGTGACTTCCAAACTGGCTGTTCTTCAGGCTTGTCTGCAAGCAGCACCACTCCAGAGCTGTTCTGTGGTGGAGGAGATTGTGGCTTTAAGAGGCTTTTTGAAACCTTTCTTAACTTATGTTAGTTTAAATGAATTCTCTCCCTTGTGGTAGCTAAAAGCAAAAAAAGTCCGAGGCTGCCTCTGTGATGAGGAGAAAAAGCTTTCTTAGCCTTGAATGAAATGATGGTCTGTGAGCCGCACGTGTGCCCAGGTTTCTGTACCAACAGGTTATTATTTTCCCTTTTCCCCACTTTTAAGCCTATTTTCTCGATGTTTAGTACACCACAACAGATAAAAAATAGTCCTAATTTTTAATGGGTGGTAGTGCGCATTGCCTGATAATGTTTTTTAAATGAACATAAATGCTGCTAGTAAATGATCAGATCTCATTGTTGTTGAATGTATGAATTAAAAAAAAAAAAATCTGGGAAAGGAACATACAATACCAAGTGAAACTTCCTTGCACTGGTATGTCTCACAAAAATAAACTTGAGTAATAATACGTTTTCCTAAAGAGGACTGGGATTCAAAAGACTTACAGTAGGCTTTTGTTTCCTAACTTTGTCAACTGAGCAGTAGGACAGTTAAGCTGTGAGAGTTTGAGCCTCTTGAAGTATAAATCAGTGCAATTCTGGTGGCTTCTAGCAATTGGACTTGAGTCAACTGATGATCCTCTGAATTCTTTCACTGAAGGGAGAAAACCCAGACCATTAACAAGGAATTAAAAATCTTCATGTTGTGGACTATAGATGTCTTTCATGTTTCCAAAAAGTTTACGAAGGTAAAACTCATTTCTGGGGAAGAACCAGGAAAACCAGCACTAAGGTCTGTCCCTTCTCCATCTATGTTTGCTACAGAGCTAGGCAGAAACAATTCATAAGGACTTAATTTTTCTTCGTCTTCAACCCTTGATGTTTTAATCAATTCTGTTCTGGACAGCTTTTCTCAAAACTACCTGACATTTAGGTTCACTTGTTTTCATTCACTAGAGGCACACCTGGGATAAGTGCTGTCTGTAGAGCTCTGTGATACGTTTTCCGTTAATAAATAACTTTTTTGAGGAGATATATCATCTTGTTCACAAGAATACCATTTGGCAGAGGAAGGATCTGTCCCAGTTTTCATTGGAAGTTACCAGCATTGATGACAAACTCAGCTTAACAGTAAAACAACTTCTTGCAGACACATTGACGGAGATCGGCACTGATTGATGAGGATTTTCTTAGCAGGCAAGAACTGAGGAGTAGTTATCTAAGCAGCTTTGTTCCTTGAAGCGTATCAAGTCTCTGGGTATTACTCAGTGTTACCAACCTGCCTGCCTCAGAAGCCTGCGGCAGGGAGAATACGTGCCTAGGCTAGTTAATGTTGTTGTTCAAATTTATATTAAAAAAAAAAGTGTCCAGTGAAGGTCGAAGACACTGGATCAAGAAATGTTAATGTGTTTTGAGACTGCTCACTTAACTTTTTCGAAATTCATGTTATAAAAATGTTAAATTTTTTTCTGCTTGGTCAACATGCGTGAAAACCTTGAGTATTAAGACTCGTAAGTCCAACAAACTTCGTGACCGATTGTACAGGACAGCAGGCACATCTGTTGGATACCAGAGCACTGGCTGAAGCTGTGTGCCCTGGTGGATTATTTGGTGTGGCCCACAGTGAAATCTCTTTGTTGCTTGTAGTGTGCAGTCATGTTCAACCTCGCTCACAGTTAATACAGAGAAGTTTGTACTCTTCCAGTTTAGAGAGTTGTACTCCAACACTACCCATTGATACTGGCAGCAAGGGAAGCTCCCAGGCGCCTTTATAGATGCATTGTCCTTGTCCGTGCTTTTCCCCCCCTCCACGAGTTGTGAAGTTAGCTAATTATCAAGAGCTTCTGTTTAGCTCTGAAGTCAATAATGTTCATTCTGTATTGATTTGTATTCAACAAACATAAAAGGCTGAGAAACAGTGAGGGTTAGGTGATGGTTACAGATAGAGCAAATCGAGAGGTTGTCTGTGATTTCATGTCACAGAGTCTTTCAGCTTGAAGAAATTGCCAAAGCTGGCAAAACTAAAGTATCTCATCTAAAAATGCGCTTCTGGACTGCTGTTTGTAGTGGGCGGAGGGTGTCCAGCGTCTCAGTCTTTCCGGTGTTACAGCTGTAAACTGTTTGCCTGCTTCCCTTCTGTGAAAGGGTACCTGCTACATCTAGCAACAAGTATATAGACACTTTTTTTGGTGAGGGAAATCCATTGGTGGAGCTGATGCTAACTTTAATCCTAGAAAAAAAGAGAATGATTTCGGCAATGATCTTTGCAGTAGAACCCAGTTCCCAGAGTCTCCTCTGCAACTGCATGTATGGGGTAATTCCTGCTCCACAGAGTACTGATTTAAAAGGCAACAAATACCGAAGAAGGCAGCAAAGAGACTGAGTGGCATAGGGAGGGGCAAGGGGCATTATAATAATTCCAGTTTTACATCTTGCTTTGTTACAGTTTGAGGGTAGCGGTTTGACGAGGTGGGAAGTGGTCATTGCAGTTGTGGTTAAGTGGGAGGGTGAAGGACTGTTGAGATGAGAAAGTAGTAAAGGAAGATAGAAGGAGGGCTGTGGAAAGGAGAGTTGGATTTACTGGAGCCCTCTGGGGAAGTGTGATCCTCATGGAGCCTGCAGTCTCCCAAGAAGGTGAGCTTCATCTTTTCCCAAGTGTTTTCCTGAGGAAAAAACGCCCTGCTGGAAAGTGCGACGTTACAATGTCTGCCCCTGGAAGCTTATTTCAGACGTTCCGCTGGAACATCCTCCAGGCTCTTTTCAACTGATACCTGGGGTGGCATTTACACATACTTTTAAAGCTAGCCCCTAATAACCAATTACAGTAGAGGAGAGCCAAAGATCGTCTTTGAGAGGGCAGCTCTCCTGACATACCTAAGTTATTCCTGAGAAAGATAATAGAGGGGAGGTTTAATTATGGAAGAGGGGTCATCCGTAGTTTTGTCTTGGTCCTAAAGCCCAGACCTGACTGGCTTAAGGGCTGAAGTGGAGGGCAAAGTTTCATGATATGATAGATGCGCAATTCATAGCCAGAATTAGAGCAGGCTGGGGTTTTATTCAGAGTGGAGTAGTAGGTGATCGTGACTTTTTTAAAGAAAAAGGCAAGATTAGATGAATGAAAAGGAGTGAAGTGGAAGAAAATAAATTCTACCACACTTGGTAAAGCATCTCTAGGAGAAAAGACTGGAGAGTTGTTTTGCTTGCTTTTGTCTTTCTCATTAAATTTTGGACTTAACTCCCCAGGCAAAAGGAATATTACACAACAGAGAAATGCTGTAATGGGGAAAAGGAAAAATGTCTTTGTTGTAACCACTGCAGAGAAAATATGTAAAAATCCATTATACTAGAGTGTGACCTGAAGCAAGATTTCCAGTCATTGGGATTTATCTTCCCTTTGTGTTTCTCCATTGGTCATACAGCATCTGTAAGCCACAGTGGGGGAAGAAGAGCCATTGGCCAAGCTTTTGACACGTAAAGGCCGTTCATTGGACTTTGTTTGCCAGTCTCTAGCGCGAAAACTGCTCAGATCCAGTATTGTTTCTGATCTGATGTATGCCTACCCCCACCCCGCTGACTGGGCTCTACTTCTATAGCAAGATTGTCATCAGTTATGTGATCCTGTGCTTTGGCCAGTCTTCCGCTGTCTTCATGTGTATTTAGACTTGAAGTCTAAAGGAGCACTTGGAGACAAAGCCAGTCCGCTGCCTGCATCCCCAGCATGTGCAATCCATTTGAAGGTGCATCCCGTTTTAATGGGCAGCTGCTATAAGCAAGAGTGAACCAGTTCACAGAATATTGTGCTCCAAAATATCTCGATGTGGCATCCACAGAAATGCCAGGTTTTATACTAGGTAATAAACTGCCAAGGAGTCAGGTTGTTGTGACTGGCCTTGGGGTGGTTATCTGAAGTTCTAGCTGTGAACTGACTTGACTTGCTCAAAGGAAAAACATGCAAACTTGTTGACAATCTTTGTTTTTTATCCTCTTTTCTTTTCTAACTCCTTGCAATCATAGGGCACACAGTTGATTTTCAGTGCTGCTAAGGAACTGGGACACTTGTCAAAGTTGAAGGTATTGTTCTGCATGGCTTGTGTTAATGTCTGTGTCTGTAAGCATGGAGGTGTAGTAGCGCATAGCATGTCTTGTGCTTCCAGTGGTTTGTCACAATTAATGCGATTGTAGAGAAATGCTTTTAAATGCATTAAATATGCTTTTAAATGCATTTTGCTAACATTAGTATTGTGCTTAAATCAACTGTTAAATTTTGTTGTGGGTTTAATCATCAAAATAGTTTCTCTCTTCTGTAGATACAGTGGTTAGTTTGGTATATCAATTTAAAATGAAGAAACTAGAGATCTTAATATCTGTCCAGTTCCCCTGTATCCCCATGTATAAAAGGCAGTCCCTTGTGTGATCCTGATAATGAGATACCAGTAGGAAAGACGATCGTGCTAGCTATTGATGAATTATATGAACCGTTACAAAAATAACTGTTGCTTATGGAAGAGAGCCTGTGTCTGTAAATTCCTCCTGCGTGGGCTGTCTTTACAGGCAGGCTGGCATTTAGCATGAAGGCTATGTTGATGTGTTTTGACAGTGCATGACGTGACAGTGCATGACATGAGCATTACTAAGTGGACGCCACCTCATCATAAGCCAATCAAGCATTAATTCACTGGTCACGATGGGAATAGTATGAAAATAGTGATGCCTCACAATATTCAAATTGCACTATGCTGTGGTTTGACTTGTGCTACAAAAGAGATACTGTACAAGAGGAGGTCTAAATCTGAAGCGTCACAGTGCACAAATTGTACTGCAAGGAAGATGGAGCTGAATGTGAATTCTGTCTCAGAGTGTGATCAGGGAAACTTCCACAGCAAAGGGTATCCTCCTGAGTGATTAGTGCAATTCTGAAACGCATTCATCATTTCCCATGTTTTGGTGGGTTTTTTTGGTCTTGAGCACTTATTACAGCTGTCTTAGTACAATTATCTGTTTTCTTTGACCGGAAGACACATTTTACATATGTGTGTTTATGAGCCAAGGCATTACACTATTTCTTTAAGGTAGCGCTTATTAGCAATCCTTGCAAGTGATCTGGACACGCAGGCGTGTCATTAGATGCACACACTTTTCTCCAGCTGCATTTTGAGGCTGTTAACGTAGCAGTTAACAGTGACATAACATAAGCCCTTAAGCCCGGTTCCCCAGGGGAATAGCTGTCACTGGTGCTGGGGGACAGTCTCGTGCACTTCCACAGCCAGGCTCTCCTCCCTGGTGACATGGTGGCCCCCAAGAATTGGACTACCTCTACTGTCTCCTGCGCTTACAAAGCTCCATGTCACTTCCATGGGAGAAATGGGGAAAGAGAAACTTTGTATGCAGCCTGGGAGAGTAGGAGCTGGACCGTGCTCTTTAGATGTGACTCCCTTTTCCTATGAGTATCCCCTTCCTCTTTCAAAAATAACAACCAAGAACCCAGCATTTGGAGGAAGAGATGACATCTCAGCCCTCTACATGGTGTCAAAGGGAGAGAGCTCTGAATTTGCTCTGTTTCTCTTCCCAGGCCAGAAGGACAAGTTTGTGCACAGGTGATTGTGAGTTCCTGCAGCTTGCTTGCATTCTCAGGCACAGTCAGTGACATTCACTGTTATCTTTTACTTCTTCCATATTTCCTCATTGCTGGAATTTCTTAATATATGAGAGGTACTTTTTGCGAGGAATGAGTTGGAAGTTTTGCCTGTTTCCATTCACACTGGTCAGATGAAGGCCATCCCTCAGCAGAAGCCTGTCCTCGTCCTCGGTTCAGTTACTATAAAGCTTAAGTTTGGTATCTCTGGGCTGCATTTTTAGACATGCACGTAATCACGTAAATCAGGCAAGCCCTGGTGTGTGTTCAAGCCTCTATTTGCATGTCCACGTATAGGACTACAGCAGCACAGGTACACAGGATTTTATGTGTGGCAAGAGAGCTGAACACAAGTGTGAAAGTGCTCTACCAGCTGAATTTTGGAGACCTTTAGTTGAGACAGATGGTGTGAACAAACACTGCATCCAGAAATTTCCAGCAGAGTAAAGGTATTACAAGAGTGTAAATTGTTTGGGTCTGTGTAAGCACTGTGGATACCTTTTTTTTCTTTTTGCTTTTGTGGGCACATACAAGCTAACAGGGAAGGCATGAGTTAAACGGCTATTCAGAGGCCCTCTCCTGTGCATTTTGCAGTTCCGCTAAAAGCCTGGGAAAATTATGGGATGGATTTTAGGCTTTATTTGTCTTAAATAGAACAGGGGGAACAGAGCTCTAGTGAATCAGATAACTCAGCTGAAAACAGACTGACAGACCTGACAAGCACGGGCTCTCGTCCTGATGACAAATCAATTTCACAGTGTATTTTAAAATGCTCAGAAAACCAACCATAAAACTGGCACCTTGGTGCCACATATCTGCCTCCCATTTATTATCAAACTCTTTCTGCTCCGTCTGCTTAATAGCCGGCAGCTGGAGCAGGGAGCAGCATCCTCCTCTCCTGTGCGCTGCCCCCAGGGTGACCAGCTCAGCTCTGACTGCAGAGGTTCTTCTGAGAGTACCTGTGGAGAACACAAGGACGAATATGAGAGACCCGGAAAAGATCTTCCTTCCACCCCCTATTTTTTTCTGCTTGAAGTTGCATAGTTATTTGGTGTAAATATTTGTGGCTAGCAATCTGGGAAGTGCAGGGTAGCACTCTGTGCAGTCCTTTATAGGAACAGTGTGGGATTTGCAGAGGGCAGGTATGCAAGGGAATGACAGTCATGGGCTCTCCTCTGTGTGTAGGTGCAAGCACTGCCAGTCCAGTCAGTGGGTTATTTTCACATAATGTATTGAAGTAAGTGGCTCCAGTAAACTCTTTTAGAGAGCAGTGACATATTGCTGTGCAGCCACAGCATGGGCACTGGTGGGGTGACCACTCAGAGTAGGGTAAATGAGCTCTTTAGGAGGAAAAAATGCTGACCACCTGGTTCCTGTCGCAGTGTGGGGAATCTGGCAGGAAGAGCTAGAAAGTAATTTCAACAGACACGAAAGTCGCTCTGCCTTGGGGACACAGCTACCCTGACTGAATTGTCCTCTCCCATGAACACAACCTAGTGCTCTGGCTGATTGTGCACTCAATCTGACTGTCAGACACAGAAAGAAGGTTTTACCCTCTGTGTACTGAAGTGTGAAGCTGCATCATCTTCAACTGAGCTGCTCATGAAGGAGGAGGAGAGCTAGTGCTCCCCTAAGGACAGCTTGTCGCAACAGAAGATGCTTTGCAGCTTACAGAGTACTTTGCCACTGCACATGGCTTTGCAGAGCAGAGCAGCCTGCATAGGGGAAAGAGGCAAGCTGAGGCATGGCTCCACTGCTCAAGAAGGCCTGGTGCAAACTTGTCTGAGGTACTGCTGACTTTGAGGCATCTTCTGTTACAGTTTAATGCAGCACTGTGCAAAGGTGCTAGCTAGATGTCTGTGAGAGGCACAGCAAATGCCTAGCACTGCTCCCAGACTACAGTGAGCCTCGTCTCCATCAGGCACCAGGTGGATTGTGGTGGATAATGAATGAATGGGAACAGCACCAGGCAATGTGAAGAATCACCAGGCTGTGAGATAACCAGCAGGCTTATCAGCATGAAATGCACATGTGATGCCACACACTAGGCATGCTTTCCTCACAGACAATTTGTGGACAAGTCTCCTGGAAAGTGTCTTTTATCAGAAGCTATGTCATGTTCGAAGTAGAGATAAGTAGCCTTTGCCTGATTTGCCTGCATCTTTTTCACAAATGCATCAGCACCCAGGCTGCAGCCAGCTGGCCTGACCCTCCAGCAGCTCAAACAGTTATAATTTGTGTTTTGTTTTCCCTGAGACTTAGACTAAGCATCAGAGAGAAAAAGCTTAGTGAAATACCAAAGAATGACACATCCTTGTAGTCAGGCAGGAGTCTAACAGGGATATGCTCCCACTGCAGGAAAGGGAATCCCTTCCAAGGGATTCCTGGCTCTTTGCTATTAGAGATGGTGGGTCTTAATGGGGACAACTTTTTCTTTTAGCAAAGGTGTTTTCTAGAACATGCTGCTTGTTTGTTTTTTTCTTTCTCTACACCACCAATATGATGTATTAGAAGTATCTATAGATGGAAGAATTGAAAAAAAAAAATTACAACCAACGTCAAACAACTTTGCCCAATCCATGGTTCTCAGAATTCCTTGATTTTAGGTAGTGTTTTGAGAGTTTTGTTGTGGTTGCTTTAAAATGACAGGGGTAGCAACCCTACTTGGGTTTTCTGAGAGACAAACTGATTTTTAAATTGTCACTTATCTCTGCCCAGTTCCTTTCCTTATTTCTCTCTTCTGTGCCTGCAAGAAACAGAGAAAGTGAGCTTATTTTAAAGTCAAGCTGTAATAAATGACTCTTAGAGACTCCATTAAGCATTCCTTAACAGCTGAATTAATGCTGTGGCCATGTAGCCACAGCATGAATCCAGAGAAAGAGGTGATACTGGGACTCCTCCTCCTTTAGTCTCCGACAGCATACTCACGTCAAATATAATGGTTGTTTGCAGGATCATATGGTGAGAGAAGAAACTAGGAGTCTCACTCCAAAGCAGTGTGCTGTTTTGGATCTGGCACTGGATACGATCAAAGTAAGTAATTCCATTTCTGTCTCTGTCATTGCCTTGCTTTATCCCCACATACTATTTGGGGAGTCAGTGCCTGGGAGGATAGTTCAGGAGATGGCAGGAGTCTGTCACCACTGTTAAAGCTATAAAGGCAGTGAGTGAGTGATAATGCTGTGTTTGTGTAAACATGAATAGGCTCAGGTGACTTGCATATGCTGGGAGCCAGCATATTTATATGTGGCATATTATAAGTGCTTTGGAAGAGGAAAGCCTTGAGCAGTTGGTATCAGTTGGTCTAAGAGATGGATTTCCAGTGCAGAAGCTGTTTGGTGAATTTTTTTTACAGCTCTCTCCCATCTGTACACACAATAGCATGTAAATGTTGGTTGCTGGTTGCAATTCTTTCTCAGTATTTTTCCTGTTTCTCTTTACTCTTAGCAATATTTCCATGCTGGTGGGAATGGTCTGAAGAAAACCTTCTTGGAGAAGAGTCCAGACCTGCAGTCCCTTCGATATGCGCTCTCTCTCTACACTCAGACCACAGACACTCTCATCAAAACCTTTGTCCAGACTCAGACAGCTCAGGGTAAGACTCTTTTGTGGTGTTGTCAAAGTTGAATGGAGCTATCTGCTCTGTTCGTAATTGCTCTGTCTTGTACTGCCAGTTTGTAGAGTGCATTTGGCAGTAACATTTCTGGAAACGTGACAGTTCAGAGCTTTTGAAACTGGGAAGGAGGGAAAGGGGGGGTTTTGGGGTTTTTTTCCCACTCAACTACTACATTTTCACACAGAAGAAATATGTGAAACATAAGGCCTGGGGTGTTTGTGGGTTTTTTTCTGCAATCCTCACTTAACAGTCACGTTTCATGAATTAATGTGGGTGGGTGACTTAAGAGAAGTGAAATTTGAAGTTATTGTACTGAGACTTACACGGTGGTGTGAGAGACCATTTCAGCAAGACGCCACCACAGAAACTAGTTGGTGCTTGTGTCACAGACCAGCTGCCAGCAGCCCCTGTAGTCCTGACTAAGGCTGCTTGACAGCAATGTGATGAGTCATGGAGCTACACCGTGCCTGTAAAGGGAAAAGTCTCTTAGCAGAGTAACTTAGAGTGTTTTGTCTGCAGCCAGTACAGGATATGTGCGAGCTAGATGATTACAGATCACCACAACATATCCGTAAGCTGCTGGGATGTATCGCTGGACTTCTTTGGTAGCTTTCTGGGAAGACACCACGATAGTGGTGCTATTTCATTGCTTTCATGTTGTAGAGAGTAATTTGGTCTCTAGTCAGGGACCTTTACCAGCTGACTTTGAATCTCACTAATCTCAGAAAGAGGGGACAGATAATACTAGGGGTTAGGTCAAAACCAAAACTGGTATTTTAAGTTTTCAGGCTGTTTAAACACAAGCCTTGGCTTTGGGCTACTACGTCTCAGCAACAAAAGTCATACAATTCCATGGGGGTGTCTTTCTGCCATCTTTTTGCTTGAGGCCCTTTTTCCTTTAATCCTTCCAAGCATATGAGAGCTAGTGACCCCACAGAGTGTACTGTCAGCATACTGTCACATCCAGCCCTGAAATCTAGTGGAAAGCACTCCCTAGCCAACACAGTTTTCCTTCAAGTGCAAATGAGACTGCTTAATACTGCCATTCCCCAACCAGTGGAGAAAGTACTGAGAATTCTTGAGCAAAACAAGGTTTGTTTTAAAAGTGAAAAGTTGAGTGTCGTTTGGGGGGATGGAATCATCCCTGCCTTTAGCAGCACGATATAGTCTTGCTTAGGCTGAAACATACTGTATGAAAACACTGAAGTTAACTAAAGTTAGTACATCCATTTGAGAGAATGGTCCTATAGCTGTGACCTGGCAGAGCAAGGATGACATCCAGTGGCCAGACGGGTCAAAGACTGCTGCATCCACAAGGGACTCCAGGAACTTGGCTCTTATAGTTAAACCAAACGCTTTTTAACTGCGAACTTATGTGCACAGTGGGTTTTCAGTCTTTGCTGTTCTATGGCAGATGTTTCCCATTACATATCCAGACCATGAATTGAAGCTAGTTTTTTGTGTGGATCCTATTATCTTGTTGTGATGAGCCAGGATATAAGGATGTGTGCAGCACTGCTGTTCTATGCTACATGCTGCAGTCAGGAGTGTTTAAAATTAGAGGAAGAAGATGCTCCATTGAAGTTCCAAAGAGGAAAATTCAAAGTCAGTATGAGGAAGCAGCTTCATGCAATGCATGATTTGACTATAAAAACTCCACTGGGGTGAGTGTTTAGCAGATCCACAAAGAGAACTGAAAATAGTCTGAGAGCAGCAGGAACATAGAGAGTTGCCACCAAAGTGTGTGTGTGTGTTGGGTATTTTTATTTTTCTTTAAGAAGCTTGCAAAGAATTAAGCTCTAGTTTTAGGACATAAGACGCAGTCATTATGAGGTCATCAACTGTAGCTTGTAGCTGACGGATGACATTTCTCTGTGGCTTGTCTGAGCCACTTTAGGAGACAAGTACCAGGTGTGGTGTGCCACTAAGCTGGCCCAAATTAGCATCTTCTACATTAGTAGGCTTGAGAGTTTTGGACCCTGTTTGGGGAACAAAAGACCGGAGCTATGCCACCTAATATCTGTAGGATCAGTGATGGAATATCTCTGAGAAAGACATGACTTTCTCCTGGGCTGGGGCTACAGAAGGGGATTGCTTGCATACACTTCTCAGGAACTCCAGTTGGTAGATTGGTGTGGAGATCTGCACGTGTGGTGGAGGGACAGAAGGGACAGCACTAGTATTTACAGCTGGCATCTGCTTACCCGAGCCTCTGACTGGTATTCCCCTTTGCTTAAATCAGGCTTCTCACAAGCCTGTAGGAGGAAATGGCTGCAAGCAGAACTATTTAAACGCTGACTGTTTGCATCTCTTACTTCACTGCTCAATGATTGCATCTTCCAGTTTGTGAGGTATCTGTTGCCTTCATTTTCTTACTGAGCAGGCTTCTATAGCACTATGCCGTCAAGTGTTTGCTCTGCAAAGTTGGATCATGGCTTGCAGTTTAGTTACGCCAGCACAAATTCTGTTCTTGTTTTAACCCAGACAATCCCTTGCTCTCCAAAGCCTGTGTTGGTGCAGAAAATCTAAGAGGATATTTTGTCTATTAAAAGCTAGAATATTTGTCTTGTATTTGTTTAAGTGACACCAGTAATTGGATTGTAATTCACACTCTTCTCTCTTTATCCTGCTTGCTTCTTGCCTTTTGAATTCATGTCTCAGTGCATGATGGGAAAGGTATTAGGTTTACCGCTAATGAGGACGTTCTTCCTGATAAGGGTATGTTCAAGACTAATGTTGTTACCATTAACAACATTAGCCAACTGCCTTGCTTTTGAAGTCATCTTTCCCATGCTCAGAAACCTTTTCCAGAGACCCATTCCCTTTAGCTTCCTGTAGAAGTCAGCTTTCACCAGATGCTTGCATCCCACGGACGGAGCCACAGGTTGCACGGTGTAGAAGTTTGTACCCTGCCTGAGAGTCTGTGCCCAAGCTTGAGATTTATTCAGCGGGTGCAAAACCTGTCTCGAAAAAGGACTGTGTTTTTGAGAGACGCTGGAGAACTTGTTCCCCTACCTTTTACCGTGGGCTGTGTTGTATTGCTGTCTCAAGTCCTAGACCTGCATGCATGTGGCCTGCTGGGACAGGCTACTGTAGTACATGGTAATGTCTGATATGCACTCAAGGTTATGGCCGAGCTTGAAACATCTGGCTTGAAGGGGGTAACTTAAAGTCTGGGTGCTCAGGAGATCCTTAAAAACCGAAGTCCTGTGTTTCATCTCTCAATTTAATTTCTGCTGTCCAAAGTCTTTTTGCTATCTTAAGTGAAATATGTCTGTGACCCATTGCACGAGCTCAGTTCTGCAGTTTCACCTTCCAGTATCACGGTACCAGTGAGATTTTCTTGTCAAGCTTTAACTCTGCTTGTCAATTAATTGCAAATGCGTGTATATACACAGTTGTCCGTGATCAGAATATTTTTCACTGGCCATCTACAAAGTGGTTTCTTGTCTCTGAACATTTCAGTTAATAGAACAAGACTTTTGTATGAAAAGACAAGAATGAAGGTAGAAAAGAAAATATCTAAATTTTGTCTCCCTCAAAGGTAATGAGAATTTTCTGCTGTTCTCTGTCTGAAGCATTAATGTCTCCTTTATAACCTATTAATTACAGTAAAGATCAGTAAAATGAAGACCTGGGTGTCTGACGGCTGATTTTTCTGTAGATGTGGCCTGATAAAGTTGTTACATACTGTGGTAATCTTATCCGTTCCCACGGAAAATGACAACAGTGTAAATGACAGATCTGCACCAGCAGATGGGTCAGGTCAATAATTAAGCCTATCCATTTTAAAGCTCTGTGCTTAATATACAGAAAAGAAGGAACACTGCCCTTCTGAGTGGGGAGAAAACAGTACATTCAAGATCACGTACAAATTTTACAGCCTAGAGGCTGTTTATTGTACTCAGGTCAAGAATGAGAATCTACCCTGAGATAGCAATTTTAGGTTCTGTTATGTTTGCTCAGATACTTCTACTTGTATATTAATGTGACTTTCACTGCCTACAGTTCTGTGCCCTGTAACTCTCTTCAGAGAATTGCACAGATTAACTCTCAACCTCTTGGTTTTTAAATGAGTGTTTTTGCTGCCTGCAGACTGTTCTTGTGAAAGTTGACATATTAGATCTAGCTAATCAAAATGTTTATTTAATGATGTCCTTCAAGCTCCTTATCTTGAATTTCAAACACACCAATTCTTTCACTTAGTAATGTGTCTTAGCCTCAAAACTGACAAAATAACACTGCTGTTCATGGGTACCCAATTACCTTGTAGGTATCCCAATTACAACAGCATTGATAATTGTCAACCTGAGATCAGACAGTTATCAAAGTAAAATCAATCTCACTATCTTATCAAAGACTAAATTTTCATTTTGCAAAGCCGTCTTTTTCTGTAATTTACATGACATCTTGACTTTCCTACCCAGAAAAATGTCATTTCCACATATCGCATGATAATTATGATTATCAGTTATAAAGTTGAAAACATCATAATACATTAATTGTAAGGTTCATGAGATCATCTCCCTCTGTTTCAACATGTTATCTTTTCCTCTGTGAAGCTACATCTTGTTTTCTCCCTGGCTAATTGATGAAGGGAAAATAAGTATGCAAGTTATGAATGCTTCTCTCTCATCATTTTTGGGGCACAACAGCGAAGGGATTCTCATTATCCTCTGAAGGGAAGCAGATAGGCTGTCAGGATGACAACTTTTATCTGATGCACAATGTGGAAAAAGCTCCTTAGAGGGTGAGACTGCACCATGGCTTAGTGCAAATCACTGACATCTTTGTCTGTTTTTTTTTTTTTTCCCCCTAGACTTCCCCTCTGGTGTGGTTTGGTTTGTTTTTCTTTTTTGTTTTGTTTTGTTGGGGTTTTGTCCTCCCTCTTCCCTGAGCGGATAGGAATGTTGATGCCCACCACTGGAATGCCTGCATGTGCCCACAATAGCTTGGCAGGAATCTCTGAAAAATCCTTGCTCTCTGTGAGGGTCCGTTGTCGAGCTTTAGGTCTCTTAAATTCTTTTATAATTCTTCTTGGTATTCCCAACAGGATGTGATCTTTATGGTGTAGTGCAAAAAACATTTAGTGTTTACGTGTGTTGGGCATGCAAGCCTGATGTTATTTTGCATTAACGTTACAATATTGATGTTGACTGAAGAGCTGGCTGTGGAAGGTGCACTGTGAACACGCTGTATTGTCTCGCTGAGGCCATAAACCAAAGATGGGTGCCGACAAACAATAGTCCGTGTGTGCAAGGCGGGTGTCAACTTTCTTCCAACAGGCTCTGGAGTGGATGATCCTGTGGGTGAAGTGTCCATACAGATCGACCTCTATACCCACCCGGGAACTGGTGAACACAAGGTCACGGTGAAAGGTATGGCAAAGCACGTGTTACTGCTCAGGCGCTGTGACCGCGTCCAGGCAAATCTCCAGTTGGCAGCCATTGTATTTCTGCGTTAGCTCATGTGATGTGAATCCAGAATTGTTTTCTCTGTTTCACATCAGGAACATGTAGAGAAACAGCAAATGAGCTTGTCCAGCCAGTGACATGGCAGTGTACAGTCCTGTTGTTTATTGGCAAGGATACACAAAGTAAACAAAAATCAGATGATGGCTCTCGCCAGGCGCCACAGTTTAGCCTGTGCTGCAGAGAACAGGGCAGCGTGACAGGGCGATGTTGTGAAATTGCTTAGTGTAAACCGAGAGATTGCAGAGCCAGTAAGAATTTAGAGGCTGCTCTCCCCTATCCTGAAGGCCATGCTGGTCCCTGAAGAGCTGCTCTGAAAATAACCAAAGCGGTGATTCATCTCAGTCTTCCTCTTCCTCCTTCGTCTCCTTTGCTCGAATGCAGCGTGTTTAACTACTTTAATTTCCTCTAAAGATTTATATAAACAGCTCTTCGGGCCTCTCTTCTCCTGGCTAAATGTACACTGCAATGCAAAAAACGATTTTTTCAGTGCTGTTTCCTGTGCTCCAGTCTGCTCCCTGCAGTGACCTGAGAGAAAATGAAAATTAAAGAGCTAATAATTCTGGGCTCTGGAACCACCTGCAGCTCATGGGCTTTGCTTATCTTACCTGCACTCTCATTTTCCTTTTCAACAGAGACCTTAATATTGGTCCCCAAAATACCCTGGTTTTTTTCTCATCCCACACACAATGTAGAGTTAAGCACTGAACTGACAGGGTTTTTTAGACTTAATTTCTTGAGTATGCATATAGCAAAAGCCAAGTGCTGTCCCAAGCATTAAGTTCCCTTTACAGAATTAAACTAGAGCAAAAGAGCTCTAATTTAATCTTACAAAAAAGTCCTGCCCATGTGTGTCGGGCCACTCGCATGTTTTGAGTTGGACTTTGTCCTCTAAAACAAGAAATTAAAAGCAGAGCAGAAAGGTGTCCAGAGTTGTGGGAACAAGTGAGCATTTGCTGTAAAACAGGTTGTGACTCTCTTTTCCAGTTGTGGCGGCCAATGATCTGAAGTGGCAAACGTCTGGCATGTTCCGCCCATTCGTTGAAATCACCATGATTGGGCCCCATCAGAGTGACAAGAAGAGGAAGTTCACAACCAAGTCAAAGAGCAACAACTGGGCTCCCAAATACAATGAAACTTTTCACTTGTAAGTGTGAAAAATAGCCTGGGGATCTGATGTGGCAAGTGCAGATGCAGAGGACAGACAGGGTTTTCCTATGTCCAGCCTGCTCAGGGCTCAAAGGAGCACTTGAACCTAGTAGTTTGGCCCAGAGTTTGGTGTCTTGGCAGGAAAAGTTAGATTATCGGAGTTTTTGGGGTGGGTGGGATGCTGACATCTGTTCTATGCCAGCAGTGTCCTTTGGCTACCTTCTCAAACACGTTGTGTGTCCTATCAATGTATTTTACTGTACTCCATCATTTTAATAAACTTTGTAACTTTTATTGGTAGTGTTGAAGCTAAAAGCTCATGATTTATTTTTAGGTTTTTTAATTTTAATGTGTGGTTTTTATCCCAACTTGACCTGTGGAACATGCTTTCTGAACTTGCCTCCAAGGATGCAGCCCTTGGAACTGGTAGTAAGTTGCACTGCTAAAATTGCGGTCTTTGAAACACCGAGTATTGATCTCTTCTTACTTGGGTTTCATTATTACAAAGGCATCTTCCTTCTTGGAAAGCTCAGCAAGGAGAGCTACAGACTAGTGCTCACCTAGCTGTACAGTAAGAATGAGAGGAGACTGGATGACCAGAAAAAGACTGTAAACATCTTGAGGGAGAGAAGTATAATTTTTCTTTGATGTGGCGAAAGGCAGGCTTCCTTAGTGAAGAGATTTTGTCCTGTTTTAAAAAATTCTTTTCATTTTAGAAACATCAGAAAGATTGGGGATGTGGTTTTATTAGCCTTTCCTTAATGGAAGGTTCTGAATCTTTAACAAAGACTTCATCTAATTAAAATATTAATTACTGAAATGAAGCAACCCTGAAGAGAAGCAGAAATGTTTAAAGTCATCTGAGTTGAAAGTCTATTAGCGTGGCTTTAATGTTCTACGCTCCTCTCATTTCACAGCTTAACACACACACACACACATATATGCAAAGGCAACTTGATAAGGGTTGTTTGTTTTTTCTCTTTAAGTAGTCAGGTTTTCTATATCGGCCACGAAACAGCAAAAATGCATGTACAGTATAAGCTTTCCTTCTGCCTCTCAGACCAGGGTTTTCTGCAGGAAGGAGTTTGCCGTGGCTCATCTAAGCACTCTCACCAGCTGCTGGCACCTTTATTTTGCAGGGGAATTTGTACATTCTGAGAAAACGTAAGTGAACCTGTGTGTGTTTTTCAGCATACTGGGGAATGAAGATGGCCCTGATGCCTACGAGCTCCAAGTCTGCGTGAAGGATTACTGCTTTGCTCGGGAGGACCGAGTACTGGGGATAGCAGTGATGCAGCTCAGAGACATAGCAGACAAAGGAAGCTGTGCTTGCTGGTGCCCCCTCGGGCGCAGGATTCACATGGATGAGACTGGACTTACGGTCCTGAGGATTCTCTCCCAAAGAACCAATGACGAAGTTGCGAGAGAATTTGTGAAGTTGAAATCTGAATCCCGTTCCACGGAGGAAGGCACCTGAGCTGTGCTGTGTAATGTTTCCTTTTTCTGCCTTGTGCCAATATGTGCAAGTGTTCAACGATTCTCTTTTATTAATTACAAAAGGTTTTTTCATGTTGTCTTTGTCAGCTCCGATAGCGCACGTGTGCTGTACAGGAAACAAATCCATCAATCTGATGTGAATTATTTATTTTTTAGTAGCTGGGTAAGACACTATAGAGAATGAGACAATCTCTTCTATTTAAGATGCAAATTCTGCTTTGTGTATATAAATTATTTTATATTGGAGGCTGGGTATGCTGGGTTTTGTTGATATGCAGCACTGTGATTTTTATCCTCTGAAGTTGGCAGACGTTAAAAAGGTTCTACATAATCACACCATGATATAAACACACAACTGTGTGGAAATTGGGAGAAGAAGAATGATTTGGGGTTTTGGCAAAGCACGGTTCTCTCTCCTTGAATTCATGTACTGTGGAGCTGCCAGGGGATGTTCTGGCACAGATTGTACCAGTGTCCCATTGTGATACGCAGACACCTCAACGTCTGCTTAAAAAAAGAAGTTGCAAATTGCTCTGAAAATGCACGCCGAATGAATGTATGGCCATGGATGTGCTGCTCTGAGCATGGGTGAGACCGCTCGGACAACTGCAGAGGGGCCTAAGATCGCATAGCCAAAAGCTGCAAAGGCAACACACCAGGAGCAGACTGCAGCTGCCCTGCGGTTGTAATTAGGTGGTGTGTCTCGGAGAATATAAATCCCTGTGTGCTGCTGGGAATCCTGCATCGCCATGGGGGTGCTGTAAGCTGCTGAACTCCGCAAGTCACACTTGGGCTACCGTGACCGACACGGTAAGGAAGGGAACAACATTAGAGCCATGACAAGTAACATGGCTTCTATATACTTCTTTCCTCTTCAATATTATTTTGTTAGTTTTTTTGACATAGGATTGGATAACTTAATACTTGCAGGCTTTCTGTAGCATTTCGTTAGTCGGCAGTAGCCGAGACCATTCCTCACTATGAACCTAGAAGCGATGGCTCGCTTGGGAGAGAGCAACACCTCTCTCCTTTGCAAGCGCTCACTCTGGAGTGCTGGTCACGGCGGGCAGCAGGTCGTTCAGTTCTGATCTTGAAGTCGCTGTTGGCCATGCTGCTGTTGATCCATGCTGGTTGTCGTTAATCTGTGATTCAACAATACCATTGAAAATATTTTTGCACTGTCTTAAAGGAAGCATGCTGGTTTTGTTTTCTTGCAAAACAAAACTCTGTCCTGGGAAAAGTGATTGCAGGGAGGTCAGAATTTCTGGCTGAAAATTCATAAGCAGGAAGGTCTGGAGTATTGATTGCACCTGAGGTATGTTCGTTGGAGGATTTTTACTATAATGGGGATTTTTTGGCTGTTTCCAGCTGCCCTTGTACTCTGGAAAGTGCAGCTGGAACAAGCCCATAAAGTACTGTAATACTGTCAATAAATTCAAGGACTGCATATTGAATGACTTTTTTTTTTTTCTATTTTCTCTGAACCTTGTACAGCTGTATGATATGACTCCTGTATTTCATGGGCCTGCTCATAGAGTTCTGAGGTGGCACATCTGCTTTGTTCTTGTCCATGGTGTATTATAATAATGCTCTTCAAAACTCCATGCTATTTGTCATGATTTTGAATCATTGTATGTGCCATTGTTATGAGAACTGTTAGTACAGTCTTTAATAAACTCTTTTAGCAGCATTTGGAGTCATCTGTTGAAGTGCAACTGTAATTGGATTTGCTAAATCACGTAGGGCAGAATCGCTACTGCATCTTTGCAAATGACTCTCCTTTAGTACGTAGATGTTTCTTTGGTGCTCTAGATGCCCATCAAGGGGTATGAGTCAGACAATTCCCCCCTCCTCCGTGGTGCCTGTGTCTTTGACATCTTCCCCTGAAGTTCTTGGCTTCTGGTAACACGCTGAGACATCACAGAAAAGCACAGAGAATAACTTATTTCCTTTTCTTCTCCCATCTGGCCTTTAAGTCAAGTCTCCTTTATACTCCGGTAGCTTCCTGAAGGTGCTGAACAGAAAGGCTCAGGCAGGCAGTAGGATTCTCTACATATAACATGTGAAGAAAAACAATTATGTACCAAACTTGATTTATAGCTTTGTCTGATATGAGCATTAGTACTCTGTGAATGGTGTTATCGAGACATGAGAGAATAAACCTTCTTGATGTCAAGTAAATTACTCCCTCTCCTCATTTTTTTGGATGCTGTCAGCAGCAGACAAGCTCAGATAACTGAGACTCCTATTTCATGATAATGCGGATCTCTGAATTTTTGTGACTCGAGATGCCATTTTTCCTTAGGTAATGTATGTTCAACAGTGCGACTAACTGGGCTAACTCACAGTCCAGCTTGTAGTGTGTCATGGTGTAATCCCAGCCAGCAACTAGGACCATGCAGCCTCTCGCTCACCCCCCTGTTACCCCAAGAAGGGTAAGGAGAAGAGGGAGAAATGGAGGGGAAAGGGAGGGGAAAAAAACCTCATGGGTTTTTATCTCAATAAAGACAGTTTAAAAAAACAATAATGGAAAAGGAAAATAATAATAGTAATAATAAAAGGATATACAAGAGACAAGTCACTCTCACCACGTGCTGAATTTGTTGCCGAGCCTGACCAGAGCAAAGGAATAGCTGCAAACGGCTTAGGGGTGCAAACAGCTTAGGGATGGCACAAGAACATGAAGCAGTGGGACATGAAACAGCAAATGAAACTCACTCAAGGCACTGCTCTCCTGTGCCTGACTATGTGGTGAAGATGAGTCCTCCTTGTTCCCTATTTCTGTTTGTTTCATGGATGGTACTTGACCATTCCCATCCTCAAGGTCTGAAGATCCAGTGCAGAGTTAACCTCCCTCCTCCTCCAAGGTAAACTAACGATGCTGCCCTCTGATGCCCTTCATGGTGCTGGTAATTTTTAACTCAGGTGATATTCCAGACTCCATGATTTCTCTTCAGTAAGTCATAAGCTATCCTTCTCTCGCTTCCAGAGCCCCTGAAAAGCAATTCCATGGATTTACAAGTTGTTGCCTGAAGACCTGTCTTCTTTTGTTTTGAACCTGCTTCCAACAAATTCAACTTGATGCCCTCCATTCTTTTGCTCAGAAAGATGTTTAAAGTGCTGGTCCTAGCCACCCTTTCCCGGACAATGGAGACACTGTAGACCTCTATCATACCCCACCCCACTCCATTGCTCTTAGAGCCTGCAGTGTCCCAGTGCCTCCCCAAATCTTTGACAATCTTTGCCCTTCTTTGAACCTTTTCCATTTATATGGATCGTTTTTGGGGTGTGAGGACCAGGAATATGAGGACCGGAACAGCGTCCAGCATTCAAAATGTGGACCAGCTTCCAGGAGGAAGCCTTTTGAAGGTGGCAGTTTGCTCCTAATCTTAAGGGCAATAGCCAGTAGTTTGAACAAAGCTTCCAGACTGCCAGTGGAAGATGCTGGCAGGCTACTGGGAGGAGCAGGGAGCAGACAAGCTGCCAGACCTCCCAGGTGACACGGAGACCTTCTGTAGGAACCCAAAAGGGGAAGGTCAAGGGTGCTGCAACTTGGGAAGTCGGCGTTACCGAGAGCAAACCTGAGACAAGAAGCAGCCACCCTGCTGAGACTGGGTGGGTGCCAGACAGTTGTTAACAATTCTTTTCTTTCTAGCCTTTATTTGAAAAGATGATAAAATTTTCTAAGAAAAAAGAGAAAGAAAGAATGCCTGTGTTTTGGACTAAAGACGCCTTCTGATCTTTGGGAAATTCCCTTCTAAAGCTGTTGCCAACTCAGGGCTGTGACACTGTCAGAAAAATGAGTTGGGGGAGTGAGATAGCAGGGCTGGAAGGGGTGACCCGTGCTTGTGAGCACATGATGGGGACAAAAGGGCCTTACGGGAAAGGAAGTTGTGTTTCCATGTGTGTGATGGCAGAGTGCAGAGACCCAAGGGCAGAGGTGGGGAGTGCGGTTTATCAATCTTCCTGGAAGAGGTTAGCAAGTTGATGGATGGAGACAAGGCGGCAAGCAGAATGGGAGGGTTTGGGGAGTGATGAGGGCAGACTGGGAAGGCAGCTGGGACTTCAGGCATGGGATTCATTTTCCCCGTTTTTGTGAAGCAGCAGGGAGGGAGGAGGCAGCTAGGTGGCAGTGGAGGAGGTCAGGCTGCTCGTGGGGATTTCCTCCAGACATGTCATCTTCCTCCTTTTCTGCTGTTAGGCTCTCATTTCCTCCCTTCTAGAGAAGACTCTGGATATAGGCCTGTGAACATGTGCAGTACAGCTAATGATTTATGCTTGTGATTTATGGCAGATCTAGAAATACTTGTTCTTGTACCACCATGATGTTTATCATGATGAAGTCTCTTTAGCAGCTCCTGATGCTTGGATAACATTGCCGTCTCCACTAAACTTTGTTCTGCTAAACAGGACAAGAGCTAAGTTTCTGCTCATCAGAAGTGCTGTCCATTTCCAGTCATCTGTGCGTTTCTTTGCATCTGCTCTAACATGTAGCCTTCTGGCATCACTTTTCCCTACCTTTGAGAAGAACTTCTCATTATCAGTCCCTGCCTTCACAGGCTTCTCATATTTCTCAGCCCATTTCTGTTATGTCACCTCATTGTCCTTTCACCAACCCCAGTCTCCTCCAGCTTCACCAAGAGTTCCCATCTGACATCGTACGCAATGCTTTTTTTGAGTCCGCGTGTGTTTGAGCTGCCAGGTATTTCCCTAGAATTAGGTTTGCCCAGCTGCAACCTGGTTCAGCTGATTCCTGAATGACCCTGAATGCCTCTTACCATCATGCATTTAGCTCTGCAAGTGGCCACTGCTCCAAAGTCATCTCAGAAGCGATGGAGCCAGCTTGCAGAAATGTATGCCTTTGACAGGTTAGACCTCGGAAGTCATTTAACAGAGCCGGGGTCAAGTTGGTCCTACGCATTCTAGCTTTGCCAAACCCACGTTGCCTTTTGTCTCGCTTTCCATCCTTCCTTTTATTATTCTTTCACTTCTTCTAAAACCTTGCAAGCTGTTCAGGTCATGCTAATAAGTTGGAAGTCACTTGATACTTAAACTGATACGTTTTGCACATTATTCTCCAGTCACATAACCTCCATCTTCAGAGATGAACAGACCCTTGCTGCCAAACTTCCAGTTCCACATTTTGGTGTTATCAGAAATGTAGTGTGGAAGTGATTCTTTCCCAAGGATCAGAGGGGTTTGAGCACTCTGAACTTTCATTGACTGTAGCGCAGTATTTTCTATTTCCTCATTTTCCTGTTTCAGGTTATTTCTTTCTCTATGGGCGGTCCCTGTGAGGCCAAGTTCTTCTTTTGTGGGATGTTTTTCATCTGCCTGTCCTTGACCACCTTCTTCCTGAAAAAGAGTGTATGACAGAAGGGACCCCAGGATCCCTTTGAAGCCCGTCCTGCAGCCAACCATGACCACAAAACGGGCTTTAGACTCAGAAGAGTCCCCAGGAACATCTGCCCTGCTCCCCCTCAGACCAGAATGCAAGGGAAATCTCCCAGCATCATATCAGCAACCTCAAAATCTCAAGAAACTGTGATGAGCTATGAGAGGAGAGCAAGCCAGAACTGCAGCATTGCCACCACCTTAGCAAATTCCTCACTCCCAAACGTGTCCAAGTCAATATAAACCCTCCTCTCAAAGGGGAAAGAGGGTCTTTGCTCACGAGCTAGTGGTGCTCGTTGACAGAGCTTTAAACTAGGCTTGAAGTGGGAGTGGGATAATATCAGGCTTGCCCATGACAAGCCATGGGATGACACAGAAAGGTTTGAGGGATGGGGTACTAGTGAGGGACCTCATCCTGTTGCCCGGTGACATGGTGGCTACACTGGAGCACACTTGAAGTCTTACAGAGATGAGCCAGGGACTCCTGAGGTCATAAGAGCCAAGAGGGAAACTCCAGTGAAATACCTCAAAGGAATTAAGGGATGTTCCTCTAAGAAAATGAAACGGCCACAGCCCAGCTGGAGTGCCTCTACACCAATGCATGCACCACGGGCAACAAACAGGGGGAGTTGGAAGCCACCGTGCTGATAGAAAGCTGTGACCTAGTTGCCACTACTGAAACCCAGTGGGGCGAATCCCATGGCTGGAGTGCAGCTGTCAATGGCTACAGGCTGCTCAGAAGGGACAGACCAGCGAGGAGGTGTGAAGGGGTTGCCCTCTATGCCAAGAAATGGACAGAGTGTGAAGAGCTGTCTCTGAAGAACAGCCACAAGCAGGTTGAAGGCTTACGGGTGAGTATGAGAGACCGAGGAAAAAAAGGGAACCCTGTGGTTGGTGTCTACTACTCACTGCCCAGTCAAGGGGAGCCTATTGATGAAGGCTTCTCACTACAGCTACAGGAGGCATCACGCTCGCAGGCTCTCATCCTCCTGGGGGACTTCAACCACCCCAATATCTGCTGGAAAAGCAGCACAGTGAGCTGTAGGCAATCCAGGAGACTCCTGGAGTGCATCGAGGATAACTTCTGCAGCCTGGCATGCACTGGTGGAGTTTTGCAGTCCTGAGGGGTATGCGATGGGTGAAGGGTAAAGTCAGTACCCTGAATTTTAGGAAAGAAAATGTCCAGCTCTTCAAGGAGTTAATTAGTAGGGCCCCGTGGAAAACTTCCCTCAGGGACAAGGGAGCAGCACAGAGCTGGCAGATCTTTAGGGATGCTTTCCATAAAGTACGAGAGTTCTCGATCCAGAAGTGTAAGAAATCAGGAAAGGAAGGCAAGAGACCAGCAAAGCTGAGTTGAGACCCACTGGTCAAACTAAAGGGCAAGAAGGAAATGCACAGGTAGTGGATGAAGGGACAGGTATCCCAGGAAAAGCTCAGGAATGCTGCCCACTTGTGTAGGGATGGGGTCAGGAAGGCCAAGATGTGGTTCGTGACCACCTGAGGAACCTGAGCATATGTAAGTCTATGGGACCTAACAATGCACCCCAGAGTCCTGAGGCTGATGTAGTTCCGAAGCCACTCTCCATGATGTTTGAAAAGTCGTGGGAGCCAGATGAAGTCCCCAGCGACTGGAAAAAGGGAAACATTGCACCCATTTTTAAAAAGGGTAGAAAGGAGGACCCTGGAAACTGTGGACCTGTCGGACTCACCTCTGTGCCTGGGAAGATCACGAAACAGATCATCCTAGAAGCTGTGCTAAGGCACATGAAGGACAGGGAGGTGACTGGAGACAGCCAGCATGGCTTCACCAAGGGCAAGTCTTGCCTGACCAGTCTTGTGGCCTTCTATGATGGAGTGACTGCCTTGGTGGACAATGGAAGAGCTATGGATGTCANGATGAACAGACCCTTGCTGCCAAACTTCCAGTTCCACATTTTGGTGTTATCAGAAATGTAGTGTGGAAGTGATTCTTTCCCAAGGATCAGAGGGGTTTGAGCACTCTGAACTTTCATTGACTGTAGCGCAGTATTTTCTATTTCCTCATTTTCCTGTTTCAGGTTATTTCTTTCTCTATGGGCGGTCCCTGTGAGGCCAAGTTCTTCTTTTGTGGGATGTTTTTCATCTGCCTGTCCTTGACCACCTTCTTCCTGAAAAAGAGTGTATGACAGAAGGGACCCCAGGATCCCTTTGAAGCCCGTCCTGCAGCCAACCATGACCACAAAACGGGCTTTAGACTCAGAAGAGTCCCCAGGAACATCTGCCCTGCTCCCCCTCAGACCAGAATGCAAGGGAAATCTCCCAGCATCATATCAGCAACCTCAAAATCTCAAGAAACTGTGATGAGCTATGAGAGGAGAGCAAGCCAGAACTGCAGCATTGCCACCACCTTAGCAAATTCCTCACTCCCAAACGTGTCCAAGTCAATATAAACCCTCCTCTCAAAGGGGAAAGAGGGTCTTTGCTCACGAGCTAGTGGTGCTCGTTGACAGAGCTTTAAACTAGGCTTGAAGTGGGAGTGGGATAATATCAGGCTTGCCCATGACAAGCCATGGGATGACACAGAAAGGTTTGAGGGATGGGGTACTAGTGAGGGACCTCATCCTGTTGCCCGGTGACATGGTGGCTACACTGGAGCACACTTGAAGTCTTACAGAGATGAGCCAGGGACTCCTGAGGTCATAAGAGCCAAGAGGGAAACTCCAGTGAAATACCTCAAAGGAATTAAGGGATGTTCCTCTAAGAAAATGAAACGGCCACAGCCCAGCTGGAGTGCCTCTACACCAATGCATGCACCACGGGCAACAAACAGGGGGAGTTGGAAGCCACCGTGCTGATAGAAAGCTGTGACCTAGTTGCCACTACTGAAACCCAGTGGGGCGAATCCCATGGCTGGAGTGCAGCTGTCAATGGCTACAGGCTGCTCAGAAGGGACAGACCAGCGAGGAGGTGTGAAGGGGTTGCCCTCTATGCCAAGAAATGGACAGAGTGTGAAGAGCTGTCTCTGAAGAACAGCCACAAGCAGGTTGAAGGCTTACGGGTGAGTATGAGAGACCGAGGAAAAAAAGGGAACCCTGTGGTTGGTGTCTACTACTCACTGCCCAGTCAAGGGGAGCCTATTGATGAAGGCTTCTCACTACAGCTACAGGAGGCATCACGCTCGCAGGCTCTCATCCTCCTGGGGGACTTCAACCACCCCAATATCTGCTGGAAAAGCAGCACAGTGAGCTGTAGGCAATCCAGGAGACTCCTGGAGTGCATCGAGGATAACTTCTGCAGCCTGGCATGCACTGGTGGAGTTTTGCAGTCCTGAGGGGTATGCGATGGGTGAAGGGTAAAGTCAGTACCCTGAATTTTAGGAAAGAAAATGTCCAGCTCTTCAAGGAGTTAATTAGTAGGGCCCCGTGGAAAACTTCCCTCAGGGACAAGGGAGCAGCACAGAGCTGGCAGATCTTTAGGGATGCTTTCCATAAAGTACGAGAGTTCTCGATCCAGAAGTGTAAGAAATCAGGAAAGGAAGGCAAGAGACCAGCAAAGCTGAGTTGAGACCCACTGGTCAAACTAAAGGGCAAGAAGGAAATGCACAGGTAGTGGATGAAGGGACAGGTATCCCAGGAAAAGCTCAGGAATGCTGCCCACTTGTGTAGGGATGGGGTCAGGAAGGCCAAGATGTGGTTCGTGACCACCTGAGGAACCTGAGCATATGTAAGTCTATGGGACCTAACAATGCACCCCAGAGTCCTGAGGCTGATGTAGTTCCGAAGCCACTCTCCATGATGTTTGAAAAGTCGTGGGAGCCAGATGAAGTCCCCAGCGACTGGAAAAAGGGAAACATTGCACCCATTTTTAAAAAGGGTAGAAAGGAGGACCCTGGAAACTGTGGACCTGTCGGACTCACCTCTGTGCCTGGGAAGATCACGAAACAGATCATCCTAGAAGCTGTGCTAAGGCACATGAAGGACAGGGAGGTGACTGGAGACAGCCAGCATGGCTTCACCAAGGGCAAGTCTTGCCTGACCAGTCTTGTGGCCTTCTATGATGGAGTGACTGCCTTGGTGGACAATGGAAGAGCTATGGATGTCAACTATCTGGACTTCTGTAAGGCCTTTGGCATAGACCCAACAACATCCTTCTGTCTAAATTGGAGAGATACTGATTTGATGGATGGACTGTTGGGTGGATGAGGAACTGGTTGGGTGGTGGCATCCAGAGGGTAGTGGTCAATGGTTCGATGTCCAGATTGAGACTGCTGACAAGTGCTGTCCCTGAGGGGTCCGTGTTGGGAGCAGTACTGTGCAATGACTTTGTCAATGACACAGACAGTGGGATTACGTGCACCCTCAGCAAGTTCGCAGACAACACCATGCTGAGGGGTGCAGTTGACATGCCTGAGGGATGGGGTGCCATCCAGAGAAACCCAGACAGGCTTAAGTGATCCCATGTGAACTTCGTGAGGTTCAACATGGGCAAGTGCAGGGTCCTGCACCTGGGTCAGGGTAACCCCTGCTATCAGTACAGGGATGAAGGGATTGAGAACAGCCCTGCTGAGAAGGACTTGGGGGCTTTGGTGGACGAAGAGCTGGACACGAGCTGGCAATGTGCGCTCGCAGACCAGAAAGCCAACAGCATCCTGGGCTGCATCAAAAGCAGTGTGGCCAGCAGGTTGAGGGAGGTGATTCTGCCCCTCTACTCGGCTCTGGTGGGACCCCACCTGCAGTGCTGCATCCAGCTCTGGAGTCCTCAGCACAGGAAAGACATAGACCTGTTGGAGTGGGTCCAGAGGAGGGCCACAAAGATGATCAGAGGGCTGGAGCACCTCTGCTGCGAGGACAGGCTGAGAGAGTTGGGATTGTTCAGCCTGGAGAAAAGAAGGCTTTGAGGAGACTTTTCAGTGGCCTTTCAGTACCTACAGGAAAGATGGGGACAAATTTTTTATAGGGTCTGTAGCACTAGCACAGGGGTAATGGTTCCAAACTAAGAGAGGGCAGGTTCAGCCTAGATACAAGGAAGAAATTTTTTATGCCGAGGGTGGTGAAACACTAGCCCAGGTTGCCCAGAGAGGTAGTAGATGCCCCATCCCTGAGAACATTCAAGATCAGGTTGGACAGGGCTCTGGGCAACCTGATCTAGTTGAAGATGTCCCTGTTCACCGCTGGGGGGCTGTACCAGGTGACCCTTAAATGTCCCTTCCAACCCAAACCGTTCTGCGATTCTATGATTCTACAGGCAGAAGAGCAGGCAGGTGAACTGTGCCTTTCTAATCCCTGGTGACCTCTCTCAGTCTGACCACTGACCACTGACCACTGACCATGCCCACAGTCCTGTTTAACCCTGAGCAAAAGCAAGATTGCGAGATGCTTGAGCTGATTTCTTAGCACCATTTGTGCATTGCAAAATGCTCTGAAAATAAGAGCAGTTACACATTGGGAAAGAAGAGCGTACAGATGACACGCAGAAGTCTGGAAGCATAACATCAGTTATTTCAGTACAGTATAATACTGTGTGATAAATAATGTAAACATATTGGAAGTTCAAGGAATATCAGATAAGATTCAGAATACTTGGAGACTAAAGCTTTTATTCAGAGATACTCATCTCACCCTCGAGCACTCAGGATGTTGGCAGGCTGGCAGCGCTCATCACAAACAGTGTCAAAGACTTCTTCCAGCCCAGTTATGATTTCACTTTGAGACCAAAGCACTGGCTTCAAGTTCTGCCAAAGTACGTAGCGCTCTGTGCTCTCCATCTACGTGTCTCAGAAAACCTTTATGTTTTCTTTGTTCCCTTGGGAAGATTCACTCAGATGAATTTCAACTAGTTCTTACCTATCTTTACTTGATTTTCCATGCATGTGTAGTTTTTTGTTGTTGTTTCAGAAGTTGAACCCCCTTTATTTATCCTTGCATTTAAACTGCAAATAACTATTCACTGGACTACGGTGCTTTATGAGTTGCTCTTTTTAGTATTTTTACTGCTTATTAGAACGAAACCCAGAATAACACCTCCTTTTAGCATCTTTGTGACAATGTGCTGACAAAACCTGTCAGTTGTCACATCTGGTAGTGCCATTATTAATAGAAGCTATTCACCAATTGCTGAGACGCTAGATTCCTGTAATGACAACTGTCAGCCAAAAGGATTTCCATCTTTTGGCTGTAATTCAGATAACGTGACAATATCCAACCAACCTACGGGGAGGTACATTTGAGTTATGTGAATTTTGCAAACAAAGAAGCACTCACAATGCCTGCTGGGCATCTTTTTTCTTTTCTCCTCCCTTTCCCCACCTCCTCTGTCCCCCCCTTCCTTCCCCCTTCAGATTCTCTTTCCCAAAACTCCCTCTTGTTACCCACTGGTGTTTGGCAAACTGAGGAATGTAAGACTTGTCTGTCAGCATCTTCAGAAACAGAAAATATAATTTTCTGTGATTTACCTCCTTACTAATCACAGCCAGAGGTGCAGAGAGGTGTATCACTTTGCAGACGCAAGAGGTGACGAAGTCAAAAAGCCTCCTGTAATTTAAGTTGCTGCTAAACATGGTCAGTTTATCCCTCTCTCAAGCACGGCAGCTTGTCAGGCCGCAGATCCTTATTTGGAATTATTTTTGTGTGCCTGGAGTCAAGCGTAGGTCAGGTCATCTGTTTCATCAAAGGAGGAAGTTCCTGAGGATGACCATCACGGATGCAATAAACCCACACAATAGCAACCAAGATTTTCTCTCAAAGCTTGGCAGCAGCCACAGCTTATTCCCTTGGCGGGGTGTGTGTGTGCCACCCACCCTCTCACAGATACCCTGAACTTCCACATGCTGCATATCTGAGGTCTTTGGGGCATTTTCCACCTTGCTCCTCTTCTCCCCATTGGAAATAGCAAAATAGCCATCAGCAGAAGTTGGAGACCATGGTCAGTGCTGGATGTGAAGCCATTGAATTACAGCTGGTTTCTCCAAACCACCCTTTCTCTAGTCTGGTAACACTGCATGAGCAATCCCTGCATGTTTTTCTGCAGGGGGAGCTTGTAGTCCAGTCTAGATGTCGGAACCAGGAAAAACAACTGGAGAACGTCTGGTTCTTTCAGCTGGGGCCCAGGTTAACTAAACTCCTGCCATCATTCCCCAAATGAAGGAGGTTGCAAAGGCTTCAGTCACCTGGTGAGTGCGGCATCCTATCAAATCCATTCTCTGAAAGTGACAAGTTTTGAAGGAAATGAAAGCAAAACCTCTGCCAGAGGAAGTTTGGCTTCACAGATCCGTGGGCCAGTGACATTTTTTCTCCTTTGGGAGCACTCTTGAAAAAGGGGAAACATGAGGGTGACAACCCCGGGGTGTCAAGCCAAACCCCTTCCACAGGGTGACTCACAAGCTCACATGTTAAATCCCAGTTTCCATGTTTCTGGGCCAGCAGAAGCAAGGATTTCCATGGTGGAAAGCCAGAGGGTACAAGCCATGCTTCCGAGCAGTCGCCTGATAATTGGCATGATGGCACTTGGTGATCACCTCCTCCCTCTCAATCTGCTTTGGGCCCTTTCATTTGGGCAAGATGCCTCTGTAAGCAACATACAACCCTTAAACATTGTAGATATAGTGATGCCAGGAAGTGCCTTTCGTAATTAATAATAACAGCAAACAACATGGTGGCTGATACATTTTGCATGGGAAGTCTTCTTCCTCTCCATTGTCCTTGACAAGTCGTTTACTGGCTTGCTCTTGTATTTCATAACTTAGCACCTTTTTGTCCAGACAGTCAAGGTGAGTTGTGCCTCTGTCTGTGTTCAATCTTTTGTTTCTGATGTTCAGAAAATCTGCAGGATTCACCTGTGCCACCTGCAGTAACCATAGCAATCAGCTAAACGTGCATGAGGTTTGCACCAAAGGGAAAGAGAGGAGGGTAACAAGAAGGGAACGTGGCTTGAGGATATCCCAGCTGTAATTTTCTCTGCACGGTGTGCGATGGTGCGATGGGAGATAAAGAAACACGTTTCGCTCCTTGACGTTGATACCATTCAGTCTCCAGTGTCTGTCTGGTGCCATCCCCAAAACAGGAATATTGCACCCCTGGTACTAGCACGCGTCTGTTCTGCAGAGCACCGTTCTTACAATATAATGAGCATCAGTAAACCAAGTGCTAATGCTGTAGTCAATTTTGCCCATGCTGTGGTTTTCGTCTGGGTCATGCAATGTGGTTTTAAAAGATTCACAGAAAAGCATGACTTGACAGAAAGTGTTGCTAGCATGAGTTTTAAAAGCAATCCTCTCAAACACTTGAAAACCATCGACTTCTGTGGCAGAAGAGCCCACCAGCTATCTCACAGTTTGCCACCACACCATCTGCCCAATTCACTACAGACCATTCTGGCCTTTTACTATACTCCACCAAAGCAATGATGACTGCAGTATGTGTAATATCCGCAGAATTAAAGCCAGGGAAGGACCTGCAGATAATTTCACCTAATCCACCGCATTGCCCAGGCCATAGTGCATCACCCAGTTACATCTGCATTGAGATTAGTGGCTTTGGATGTGCCTGTCACCTCTCCCAGAAAGGTACTCTGTATCTTGCTGCTAAAACACTAAGAAATAGAGATCAGCTATTGGTGTTTTGCTGTGTTGGTTAATGGTTTGCAAATGTTTAGCTTCCTAACACTTTTTTGTTTGGTTTGAGGCTTCCAGCCCTGGATTCTTTCTGTATTACACACTTGTAACAGGAGGTCCAGTGTTCAGAGCAAGAGAAGATAAGAGATTTGACTGGGGTTGTCTAGCTGCAGCTTTACAAGAAAAATATTAATTGCTGGAATAAACCCACATGGACTCAAACAGCTTGGAATTGGGTCCAGAACAAAGTAGGAAGAAATGCCAGATAACAAACCATGCCAGGTTGCATGCTTTGGTGCTTCAGAAGTCTCCTGGAAGGACCAGGAAGTATTCATAGAATCATAGAACAGCTTAGGTTGGAAGGGACCTTAAAGATCATCAAGTTCCAACCTCCCTGCCATGCACAGGCACACCTCCCACTAGACCTGGTTACTCAAAGCCCCGTCCAACCTGGCCTTGAACACTTCCAGGGTTTGGGGCATGTGAGCTTCTCTGGGAGCCCTCTTCCAGTGTCTCACCACCCTCACAGTGAAAAATTTCTTCCTGAGATCTGATCTAAATCTACCCTCTTTCAGTTTAAAACCATTACCCCTCATCCTATCACTACCCTTCCTGATGAAGAGTCCCTCCCCATCTTTCCTGTAGGCCCCCTCCAGATACTGGAAAGCTGCTATAAGGTCTCCCCAGAGTCTTCTCTTCTGGAGGCTGAACACCCCCAGCTCTCTCAGCCTGTCCTCACAGCAGAGGTGCTCCAGCACTGGGATCATCTTCATGACCCTCCTATGGACCTGCTCCAACAGGTCCGTGTCTTTCCTGTGCTGAGGGCTCCAGAGCTGGATGCAGCACTCCAGGTGGGGCCTCACCAGAATGGAGTAGAGGGGCACCCCACCTCTCCATCCCACTAAACAGCTGGTTAGAAATAAACTAAAACTAAACACATGTTTCCTTCTCCCATTCTCCCACCTTTCCCATGAAGCACCAGAGATTCATCTAGATGCCCCTCCGTGGGTTACGGATAGCACAAAGCTTCCCTTTTCTTAAATGTCTGCTTGGTAGATCTTGCTCAAATGCTCAAGGTCATACCGGTTACTGGATTTGGGATCAAGCAGAATTATTCTTTCAGATCATGTTGACTTGTGCTGCAAAGGATTTCCACCCAGCTCTTCTTCACCGGTTCAAATAACATTCCAAGATCTTTCGGCATCTCTGTCCCAAGTAAAGCTTTTTCAGTGAAAGGGCCTTGTGTGCTGGAGACCTCTCAATTAATCCTGTTACCTGCTTGAGACAAACAGCAGGTCAGACCTCTGAGGACTGAGGTATTTTAGTCAATTAGTGGTTTGGATTCTTACTACCTTCTCTTCTACACCTATCCAGTTCCTGAGAGCATCTAATCTGACTATATAGTTCTGTAGAATAGGAATCCTAGGCAGAAATAGGGGGTTTTTTTCCCCCCATTAAAAACAAGCCCTCTGAATCTTCAGAGATTTCTTTCCATGTGACCAACATTGCAAATAACAAAGAAAATACAATATCTAGTTCTAGCACAATCAAGAAAAGAACACAGTTTATCTTTGAAGCAGAAACAATGCTGGAGGACTTGTGATGGTTTTACTTAAATTTCTTAGCCAGCCTACCCAGACTCCATTAGGATCCTTCCTTGGGTAAGGTGATAGTGCACAATCAGGTGCTGTGCAGAAATCCAGGGATGAGGTCCTGCAAGTGTTGTGGTTTTGCTGGCTCAGTGCCACTCCAACCAACCACAAGGTTCTCCCTGCCAGGTTAATCGTATTGTTTTTACTTTGGAGCCAGGTCTGGCAGGGATATTGCTCCCATAAAGCACAACGAGTCCATTAGTAGAGAACTTGGAACAAAGGCTCATGAGACATGACAAAAATCATGAGAAACCATGGTTTTCCAGGAAAAATATTTTAAATGAGATGGTAGAGCCTTCCTATGTACATAAAGCCAGCGCTGAAATAGCATTACAGTTGAAAAACAACTCAAACTTCGGTTAAGTTTCATGCTATTGGGCAAGCTGACTTTTCTGCCTCTTCATGAGTGCACACCACGGTGGCATGGGCTGTGCAGTCACAGCGTGTATCCCTGTGTTGACTGCTGGGCATTAAATCAACCGCCTGAACTGAAAGGCATAACTGGAAGGGCAGCTCTGTCAGCGTGGCAGAGTCTCAGCCGTCCCTCGGGTGTGCACGGTGGCCTGTGCGGAAGACCCCACCTTCCTCCCATTTTCCAGATCGATGACTTGGCCCAAGTGTGTTGTGCAGCCATCTGGAGCATCCCCCGGGGAGAAATGCTATTTACTCAAGTTTCCTCCCAGTAGAAAGCAGGGCATGACACCTGGTGGCGAGAGGTTACATGCAAGGGCAGGACCCAGCAGTGTAGGAACCGGTATGCGGCCATGGTTTGCTTTTGGAGACCTGAAAACACCCACAGGTGATGGGTTTAGGCATAATCTTTGTGAACTGGTCACTGCAGTTAAATTAGGGAGGGGGAATCCAAGCCTTCAAAATGCCGTCCATGCTTTGCCAAGGTGTAAGGACCCTGTCCACGGGGTTGCAGGAGAGCGCTGGCTTGGTCATGGACTTGCCTACTGCTTCAGGCAGCTGTTTCAAAGTGAAGAACACGTACGTGTGCACATCCGTCTGAAGCGAAGGCCAGTATATCTGATGGGCTGTATTTCACACTCCAACTCCCACAAGAAGAACCAAAGCCTCTCACCAGCATATTACTCCTTGGATATGGTTTGTAGAAGCTGAGCATAGAGCCTGTCCTGAGAAACATCACATCTTCTAGGGCTGACAGTGTCCAGAGGCACTGGAGAGGGAAACTGGAGCGGTAAATAGAAAATAACTTTCCTCTCTCCTTTGAAGTCTCACAGATGTGGTGCTGAAGCCAGCCCTCTCGGAGAGCACAGCAGCTTGCTGGGCTGTAAATTCACGTACACTGGGGCTCCTTCAGAAATCATTTACAAGTTCTGTGAGCTGAGAGTTGTGAGACATCAAAGCCTTAGGTAAGTAGGGCACCTATTATACCGAGCCTTTATCTCTTCTTGAGAGGAGATGGGAGAGAGCAGGAAGTTTGATGATTTTGCAAAGCTAAACCAAAAGTTTATTTCGGTAGCTGGGGGATATTGCAGGCAACTTCACAGCCGTTTTGATTTTGCATCTCTCAACATCTGATGTCCCCTGCGTGCAAGAAACATGCTCGTGCACTCCAAAAACATGTAGGGAAAAGGGGAAATGATGCTAACAAGATAACATCCTTGTTTAACTTATTCTCCTGTGAATTTGAACTGTACTTGGGGGTGTCATTGTTTAAATTACTGCTCTTGTTCTTATTTGTCAGATGCCTCTTTTCAAAAGTCTAAATATTATTGCTGGGGAAACCAGAAGTTTTTAGGTATGTCTGTGATGTTGCCTTAGCTCATACTGTCCCCAGAGTTCAGGGGAAACTATTCACGTGCTCAGAAGAACGTGAAAAGTCCTAGAAAAATAATTCCTGCCTAATTCTTTGAGCCTAAACCTCTTCCAGGGTCCCGGCAGCCTCAGGCACCTCTTGGGATACATCAAACAATGAAGAGCCAAAATCTGGGTAAGATTTGCAGTGATGCAAAGATTTGCAGTAATGCAAATCTGGGTAATGTCCCAACATTCCTGGGGCAAAAAGGTGGATTTTAGCAGGCAAGGAAAGCCAGGTGTGACCCAGGTGCCAATGATGCTGTTTCCTTGCTAAGGCACGAGACAATTAATTAATGTCTCCTCTGTAAATCGACTCTCAGTGAGGGTCATGATGTAAGAAGGGGGTGCACCATGAGGGGTCCTTCAGAGGAGCAGCTTCTGTTGGTGGAGACTGAATCATCCAAAGCCACCGAGGTGAACACCAGATGGGAATTTGAGCCGTGGGACGTATTTTCGTCCACTGGATGCTGCAGATCTGTTTTGCTAAGGGCCCTTAGTAGAATGACTGCTTACTGCTGCAGGTAGGAGATGTGAACCTGGCCCAGAAAATTCAACAAATCAGGCCAATCCTTGACTAGCACATAGTATTGTACCTTCTTTTCTGGCTTATGCTGGGCCAGAAAATGTCTTGTTCCGTGGGGGGAAACTGGATCTCATGTACTCTGCTTTGCCTGTTGTGCTGAGGCAGTATTTTCATGTTAATGCTCTATTATAAACATGCCAACCATTATGTTTCTGGAAGTCCTTCACCAGAATTTCTCATCTGCTAGGGTGGGTATTGGTGTGTCTGAGTCTGCTTTTGTGGGGGTTTTGAACTCCTTTATGCACTATGTCGCTCTTCGTGAACCCTATTGTAATTGTATACGTGGTATGTTCAATAAAAGCATTTTGCAATATTTTAGAGCTCTCTGACTCATTCAGGATAGATGATGCTAGACAGAGGTATGTCTGTAATCACTTGCAGTAATGTTTCAAACGTTTTCAGTTGCGGAAGTTTGTGTGTGTTAAACAACTACAAGTTTTGTGATCTTTCACTTGTTTGCACAGTTAGGTGCGTAGGGTGAAATTCTAGTTTATGATCCCGTTCTAAGTTCAAAGTCCTGTAACGTTAATGATGGTAACTATGGATCACGTTAATGATGTTAACTTCAATCACAGAAAAAGTGAGCTGAACTTGAGCAGAAAGCTTGCACAAGCCTTGACATACCTCTGACAACATGAGCACGGAACACACCATTCCTGCCTGTCAGAGGATGAGATTCACCTTCACCGGGACCAGATTTTATCCTGCTACTGTTCTTTAGCTGATATTTTATCAAGTTGTCTCTCTGGCCTTTTAATGGTCTTTTCTTGCTATGTTCCCTACATTTAACTGCTAATAAGATAGTTCAGGGACCTGAAAGCTTTTTCTTTGTGTGTTCAGCCACAACTGAAATTTCTCCATTTCTCCAGAAGCCTCAGAGACAGTCGCTTTAAAGGTTATGTCACTGGTATTCTAACAAACTGCTGGGAAACCGAGACTTTTCACAGCAGCCAAAGGGAAGTAGGCGCGTGAATCTTCCTGAAATTCACTGGAAAGTGACAACTACACTATTGCAAAAGTTAAAATGGAAACTTTTCTCAGGAGTTCTCATGATGGCAGTGGGCTGTAATGATTACATGACCATGTGCCGCTTTTAGACTCAGACTGTGACACCCTTTCTTTACCTACACCTCTGATTTTTTATTTTCCATCATGGTGCGAGTGTCAGGAAGTCTGTTTATGCAACAAATGTCTGATTTGCCTTAGAACAAATCAAACCAGAACTAACAATGCCAGGGAGGGCTGTCTGAATCCTAATAAGGAACAACAACCCCATTTCGACAGAGCTGTCCCTCCCCGGGGTCTTGTGCTATTCCTTCACATGTTTTGGAGTGAAAGCTGTTTATAGCCTCATTATAGGGTGTTTAGCATTAAATGTCAGGAAGCATCTGCCGGCACATTTCTCAGTAGGAGACTTGTAAATTCTGCAAGTGAGTTTGGGTAGCTGTCGTGAATATACATAGGAGTTCCCTCCAGAGATTTGAATCATGTCTTTGAAGGCAAGTTAATGCTGCCTTGTTGCAAATACGCTTCATAAAATAGGATTCTCAGTAAATGGTCAAGCTGAATATTCAACAGTAGTTGTTCTCATCTTCCCTCATTCCAGTAATATCCACACTCCGGCCTATATCGTAGGCACCACTGGGATACAAAAATACTTCTTTTGCTGGTATTATCGCCATGTGTGAAGGCATGCTTCCGTGAGATGCTGGTTTCGGCCATAACACTGGCTTAAGAAGTCAAGCTCTGCCAGACTCTAACATCATAGTTCATTGTGACAACACAATGTGAGACCCTGTTTTGAACTCAGTTGCTGAAGAGGTGTATTAAAAAACAAAAAAACCCAAAAAACCACAAAAACCAAACAACAAAAAAACCAAACACCAAGAAAAAGAAAAAAGAAAAGAAAAAAGAGCCTGTGGGTCTAGTTTGTGTGTCAATGACTTCAAGCAGACATAACCAGACTCCCACCAGCTTGTTGCCACCATATTGTGCAGACATTGCTTTTACGCCTGGGAGTCAGATAAGGGAACTGATCCATTAAAATTGCAAACAAATACAGGGTGTTTTTTTGCCACATCAGCTCCCAGTCTGGGGATGGGCACACACCGGAGCTTCTGGGGTGTTTTTTTGCTTGGAAGCCAATGTCCCAGGAAACTGCACTGACGGTTGGTGGTGTAACCACTCTGTTTGCAGGAAGATTTGTATACCAAACTGGGCTGAGCTGCAGCGTCCTACACTCAAAGCACCCATTTCTCTTCACACCCAACTGGTACATGTCCTTAGACATTCAGTTATGTATGGCTGACAACCTGCATGGTCTCTGTGGCCTGCATGGCAGGTCCTAGAGAATGAAGTGGGGCTGGTCCTTGTCCAAAATGTTGAGTCAAATCATGTGGCTGATGGATGCACCTGTGGTGTAGGACGAGTCTTCAGTTAGAAGGCAGTCCTTCTGTTTGGATATGCAGGAAGGCCACACCCCAGTATCTTCTGCTTCATCCGCCAGTGTCATGTTAAACATTCTTATGTTGGTGTGTTTATTGCTGATGGGATGAGCATCCACAAGAAATCACGAGACATCTATCCGTTGCCATGCCTCTTTCCCAGCACATTACAGCTATAGGAGAGGAGGAAGCCACAACATAGCAGGACGTTTCTAAAGCAGAAACTGAGGATGAAGAAACACGCTCAGCAGCTCTGTACAAACAGACTCTGAATTCACAGAGGATGAGAGAAATAGGTTATTCACACCATCCATAGTCTAGAAGATGGGAGAGAGGGGAAATGCACATCACACTTTGTAAAGGGGACAGCAGCTTTTGAAAGAGCTCCTCTGGAAGAAATCTTCTAAAAAGAACTGAGAGTCGTTAAGGGAAGAGCAGATCATGTAAGCAGCTCTTGCAGAATGGCTTTCCATTGGCAGCAGTATGTCTTTCTTTTCCCCTCAAAAATTGCATCATTTTTAAACAGTAGCTTTTTAACTCCAAACAAAGGGAGTTCTCGTGCTACGGAAGCTTTAATCTCAAGCTGTACTTTTAGTTCCAAATTGTTAATCATTGCTAATTTGAAGTCATTTTTACTTCAGTGACCAACACTGCAAAGACAGGAAAGAATTGTAATTTTGTGTGTCCTCCCAGACCAGTTCTGAGTTCTGTGTAAAAGTCTTCCTACCAGCTTGCTGACTCATAGCTGGAGCACTCGGAAGCAAAATACTAGCAGGAAAAGCTGTCATATTACTATTGATAATAAACCTGAAATCTGCACTATGTGCCACCTTTTTCTTTAAGAAGATGTTCTTCTGTTTCAATAATAGTATCATGAACTAATACAAGAACTGGAAAGTGAGCAGAAAAAAGCTTATTCATTTGTACCCTCCAGAAAGGTATTCACGCTTAAAAAAACCCCGTATTTACCAGGATTTTGGGGTAGCCTCTGCCTTTGTTACAAGAGAGACTCAGCAATTCTCATGTACCGAGATGTCACTGATGTGTTTCTAAACACCTTGTAGTCCCTGATGCCTCCTACTTGGTCTCTTGAGGAAGTGAAGAATTATTATTCCCTTGTATGAATAAGAAAATAGAAATACAGAAGCATTAACTGACTCTCACAGATTCTGCCACAGATGTGAGAAGGGATTTGAGTCTCATCACAGTGCTGCTCAGTCTGCTATCCTCCCTTCTTTAGGTGTCCACATAACCTTATTAGTCATAGCAATGCCCCCTTACCTACTGTCAGAACTTTAAATAAAATGGTAGGCTTTCACTGCCATGTTTGGAATCCTATCTGCAGCACCAAAACCCAAAGAATAGATTTGATTTGAAAAAGGCTGCAGAGAACAGTGGTACGGAAGAGTCTCTGCTCATTAGGCAAGAACAAACAGCACAAAAAGGCCCCAGACAAGATAGTTAAGGATACGTGAATTACATTTGAAAAAGCCTTCCACTTCAATAATTTATCATATTGGAAGGAACGTTAAAAAAAAAAAAAAAAAACTTTGAAAAAAATCCTTATTTATTTAAACCTGACACTAATTTTGATTTTTTTTTCAGGCAGAAGTTGTCATCAAACCTAAAAGTAGGTGGCAAAATGCCTACAGAAGCGAATCAAAGCTTGTGAATTAGCACTGGAAGTTTGCATTATTAAACTGTAGGAAAATCTGCAGTGCTAAATAAATGCCATATTTAGATAATAATTTTTTTATCTTAAGTTTTCATATTATGGCCTATCACAGATGTACTTCATTGATTTTTTTAGATTAGCTCTGTCTCTTCTCTATCTTGGAATTATCTTTTTAAACTGTTTTTTAGGCTGAAGAAGGCTTTGAAACAAATAACTTTGTGTCAAAAGCTGAACCTACATGGGTTTTTTTTGCATAACCATTGTTTTCAGAAGCCTGAATCGGGATCCTATTGTACTTGGCGCCATAAACCTCCCAAATAATCAATTATCCCAAGGAAGTTGCGTACATTTTATACGTCTTATGGGTGGCAACGAAATGTCTGAGCTTTGAGAAAGAATACATTTTGCAGCTGAAATTCTCCATCTGAGAACTGGCCAAAAAAATAAATTTGTTGACTCCCAGAAGTTGACCACAGCGCCTCGTTTGCACCTCCCGCTGCTGCCCTAGCTGCAGCAGGGTACACCAGCAGGGTTTTAAGGCTGCATTTCTCTTAGATGAAATACAGAGTCCTGCTTATGGTATATAAACCTTTGTAATACCCAATGTCATACCCGAGTCCAACAATCAATCGCCTTTTATTTACTCAGTGCTACACGGTGCCACGTTCCACCCACAGCTTCGGGAACTTTGCCTTTTCTCTTGCAGTCCTTACTGAGTACACCAAGCACACCAGGAGTTCTGGATCGTGTTCAGCGTGTCCCTGTACGGGTTTACCTCCAGATCCTGGAAAGCCTGGTGTTCCCTAGCGAGCTTCACGGCTGAGCTGGGGAGAAGCCTGGCGTGCTCTGCTGAGAAACCATCTAGGGATTTTGAAAGAAGCTGCAGCTTTTTGTATGGTGCTGAAAACAATCCCTTCTGATTGTCTCAACAAACAGCTTCAGGTAGAACAGAAGACACAGAACAGCCAGGTAGGACAATTTCTTCATTTCCTCTTCTAGAAGAAAAGTGTAAAAACTTGCACAGGAGCCCAGATTTCAGCTATTTTTTCCTGTGTATTTTTTTCCTTTTGCATACTAGATTATTCTGCATCTGTAAATGCTGGTTCTCAATAATGTGTCTAAGTTTTCTTTATGTAGTGCCAGCTTTAGTGTGTCAGTGACACCTAAAGGTACAGCGAGTTGGGACCACTGCAGTGAAGCTTCAGCAAAGCTCTCCAAAGTCAGTGGGAAACCACAACTTCATTTCACTGGCTTTGGACCTAGGCCCCTCTTGTCCCTGTGTTTGAAACTTCTGAAGGGAAAGCCAGGCTTCTCCTTCTCTGCGTGCTTAAATCTAAAAAGTGCTCCACGCTGTCCCTAACCTCCTTACTGGCGATTGCACTTTAATTTAACAGTAAAGGCATGAGACGCAGGAATGTCTTGCCTCCATCATAAAAACATTTGCCCTGTAGACAGGACTGATAACATCTGTAGATAAACAAGACTCCTTTTCCCTTTCCCTGACTGCTCCAGGGGCCTGTGCAGCTCCCTGCCCGCCTCCACAAGTCATTCAGCGTTTCTCTTTCATCCATTGCTTCCTTCCTACCCCATTGTTCATGTGATCTGAGCTTGCCGGGACTTTCAGCGACTGTGGGTTGCAATTTCAGTGGCAACCTGGGTTACCTACTAGTTTAACATTAAGACCTTCACCTTCTTTCCCCTGGCCTTTGATAAAAGCTGTTGTGTGCAATTTATACGGGTGCTGTCGTCGGGATCATTGCCAGTGCTTTCCCCACCTGCCATTTCACTTCTTGGACAAACAAGATTTAGTTTGCTTTTCCGTCTTAAATCCACAGCTTTGGCTTTACAACAGTACAAAAGATATTGATACAGGTGTGAGGGGAGCGAGAACACTGTTTTTGCTTAATTTATGCTTGGTTGGAAGAGAGTGCTGTCCTGCATCCCCGTTAGGATTGCTCTCCCTGCCATTCTCTTCTAGAGCCTTCCACCCTTGGTGTGGTGTCTTTGCAGACTCTGTGAAAAACGGCCCCTCTCACGGAGCGTTTCTTTCCGAGGGCTCTGGCTCTGCACCGGGGTGGGATGGCCGGAGCGGCGGGTGCCTCACACATCTCCTGAAGGCTGCTCCCCCATAACAAAGCCAACCAAAGTGACGTGTGTCTCCTGCTGAGCTGCTGTAGTTTGTAGGAACTGTCGTGTGAGCACAAATTGAAATTAACAGCGATTTATGTTTATTTGCTGGGCTGTAAGCCGTGACTACTCTAATTAACACCGTCTTCAGCTATATCTTCTGTGAGACCAACCAAGAGCCTCAGCTGGCTGTGTTCCTCCTTGCAGGAACGCCAGGCTCCACTCAGAGAAACGCAGTCATGTTGTGGTTTGGGCTGGGCTGGCCACTGAAAAAGCGACAGATGCTGTCTTTTAACCTCTAACCTCTCTCCCCTTTGGAGAAGGAAGAGCGTCTCCCTTCAGAGAGGACGAGAGAAAATGAGGGGAAGGGAGAATTTACGGTTTGAAAAGAAACTGAACTACTTTAACAAATTGTTAATAATAAAATAATAATAAGAGAAACGTAATAATATCAATAAGAAAGCAAAGAAATATTCACAGTATATATAAAATCAGTATCAAGCTCCCAGGATGATGATCACATCACCATCAGGCACTGGGGAAGTCCCAGACTGGACTCAGTGATGGACAGAAACTGGATTCCAGATCTGGTTTCCGGAATGCATGGATCGGGATCAAAGGGAGACAAACAGAGTCCTCACCGGACACCAGCCATTGCAGAAAAAGGCTGACCTGTTGGTCCCTCGGCTTTTACACTGAGCATGATGCACATGGGATGGAATAACCTGTGGGTCAGCTTTGGGTCACCTGTCCTGTCTGCTCCTGCCCACAGGTGGGACCCCTCTACGCTTTTCCGCTTCCGACCCTCCAACAGGGCAGATAACAAAGTTGGCTGCCCTTGGCTGTTCTAGCAATAAGCATAAGAGCTTCTCTGCGTACCATGCCTTGGTACAGGATGCTGTTAATTTCCAAAACTATACTGTTAATTTCAAACCAGAAAATACCTGTAAGCACATTAAACCAGTGGTTTCTGGTGTTTTTCATTACCATTATACCCATCAAGTGGTGAATTTGTCTTTCAGTTTAGTTCTAACTCTAGAGCTGTTTCCCTTCATCCTAGTGTGCTCCTAAATTTTCGGGTTTTTCACATGTGAATCCTTTTACTTCTGCTCCCTGGCCTTCAAAGCTCCGTAAATATCTTCCTTCTTCCTTGGAATCTTCTCCTCCAAGTGCTGTGACAGCCTCTGGGAGGGGGGGGGCCTTCTTGTTTTCTTAAAAAACAGAAGGCTAGAAACACGAACCAAAAATAGACAAAGCTGACCAAAATTGTAGGACACTTGCAAGATGAGCGGCAGACTGAAACCAGCTTCCAAGAAATCATTAATTCAAAAACTTTCCATAACTCCAGGTGTTGATTAATGAAGCAATACATGCTTTGGTCTACTTAAATTTCATGCCTTGCTAGCATGGTTGCCTCACGTCATGAACATTTTCGGGAGCCTCAAGGTTTAGACATGCTATCCACAACTTTGCCACATGCCAGAGAGGCTTCCCAACTACAGCTGGTCACCAGACACTACTTCTGACTCTTGTCTGCTTGCCAGAGATCATAATTCTCTGGATTGTCACGTTTCCCTTCTGGTCAGCCCCTGCTGGAAAGCTGTGCTGCAGGTGGGCTGGCCAGGCCAACAAGTGCTTTTCTTATTTTTATTTGGTTTACAAACAGAATTTCTTCTCAACATTTTTCCTGGAGTAGTGTAAATATGCTCTTCCCAAATATTTTCCACAAACTCACTTGGGACGCTGCCTTTGCCTAACCCTTTTGTGTTTTATGCTACTTTTTCTCCTATGGCCAAAACAGAAATCTGACTGTAGGAAAACATTCACATCTCTGCCTTTCTGGGCAGACACAACCTGTCCAGCAGATGACATCCAAAGAAACAGTCGGACCTCTGTCCGAGCTGTTTACATCTCTTTACCACGCTTGCTCCCAGAGCTAATCCAATCTTGCTTTTTCTAAGAGAAATTATGACTTTCATTTACTGACATAAGGCATTTATTCTGTTGATTACGCCATCGTTGCAAAGGTCTTCAGGGATTACATGTGTTTTCTAGCACTTTGCTTAATTTCAGAGAACGTGGCTAGATACTAACAGTCCTTAGAAGACATTTCTTCTTCACCCAAGCCCCGCAAATACTGTCTGTCAAACCAGCCTGTGCAGTTACATGGGCACTTGGAGTACTGGTAGCCTAATGTGGAGCTGGACAACAGGCAGAGCATTGTGGAGCTCTGCTTTTGAGACGTGCCACATCCTGGATGAGGAAGGCTTTGCTGCTCGCCAAGATCCAACGCTACAAGAAAGTTAAAAGTGCAGATTTGGAAATAATAGAACAAGGCACTAAAAAAAGTTAAAATAAAACACACCCCGAAGACTATGCTTGAGAGTACAGTTTCTCATTGGCCGCACAAAGCCTCGTGTAGCTTCCACCTCTCTTTCTATTATTTTAAGTTGGGACATCCTGTCATTATCTGAAGATTGCCTATCTCCTTGGGAGCAGGTGGTGCTGAAAAAAGTTGAGCTTTTCTTTCTGTGCCACACCAAGCTGGAGGGCCATGGGTTTTGTGCGTTCTTTTACTTCCTTGACAAGAAAACTCCTTTCTTTATTTCTCCTGACTAGATGCTTGGTGCCGCGCAGTACTGCTGAAACCTCATTTAATTCCCTTCAGTCTCTCAGAGTCTTTGATTAAGTTTTCTGTTGTGTGCCTTCATTAGCACATTCCTAGCTTCAGGCTGTGTGTCATTTCCTTCTGGAGGTACACTGGTAAAACCTTGATCACTCCATCAGAAACAGCAAACGCCATCTCTTCTTGCGGGGCCCGCAACTGATTTTACCCTGCAAGCAGCACAAGAAAACCAAACACGCTGTGACAAATTGTAACTCTGGGAATAGTCTGTTTGATTTAAACACCTGCCTGCCTTTCCATATATCGCCTGGATTTTAAATGGATCTTCTGTGATATTGCATCACGCCCCAACGGGAGAAATGGCAACGATTAACCTCAAATAAGAGTGTTATTCCCAGCGTCCTTGTGGCGGTCTGCACTGCGCTGTACATTGCTCAATGACTTAGCTGCTGATGCCTTCTCCCCCTCCAGTTTCTCCTAAATTGCTGGGAGAAGAACATGCCCTTTTTAACTCTTCCATCCCATCCTGAAGGCTCCATGAACCCATCAGTTTATTCCTCTCCTTCATATGGCTGCAGAGGGATTTATGTGCACAACTTCTATTTGAGTTAATGGCAACTCACCGCTTAAACACCGACTGTCTGTGTGTGCGGAGATGAGAATAATACAGGTCTTTGTTCTCAGCCATGTCGGTGCAGAAGAACGTGCATTTCTGTTAAACACCTGGAGAACAGATAAAGGACCGCTCTAACGTAGCATAAACTTGCACTGAATAAAAGCAAAGGCCAACAGTGCCAGGACCTGCATGCCCGTGCCGTGGTCGTGCTGGCGCAGCCGTGGTTATAATATGGCTTATTTACCACCAAGGTGATGCTGCAATTGAAGTGCAAACTGTTGATAAAAACGAAATCTCCAGGGAAATCAAGGTCTTGTGCCTATTTATGCCAGGTGATATCAGCACACACATTTTAGACCTTTGGTTAAATAGCTAAAATCTGGTGTTTCAGAGGGGAGCCAAATTCTTTCTTCTCAATACATTATGCTTTCTGGGCCTTGTTTTATAAGATGGCTGGTTTTTTTTCTGACTCCTCCCTGACCATGTTCCTTCGCCACTAGGCAGAGGTTTCCTTATTCTTCTCAGAGCTCACAGAACTTGTGTTATGACAGGTCAAGAAATCACCCACTCCCAGTCATTAGCGCTAGAACAATATACTCCTACGTGCTTCTCTCCCCTTTTGGGACCATGACCCTACAGAATGATGGTGCTGCTGCACATCCTTAAAGCAAACATCAGTCGGTCATCCCTGAGCTCCTCCTGACCTGTCTGAAGCAGGCCATCTCATCGCCATCTCACCAGCAAAAACTGTATTAATATAATAAGGACATAATGCTGGACCTAATGGACCTATTAGATCCATTATTATATTATAATAATTATAATGTTATATAATAATATATTATTATATATAACAATATAATAATGGACCTAAATACTACTATAAAATATACAAAAGATCATTGATACTAGTGAGAATTTAATGGAAGGCAGCAGGATGCCTCCATATCTTTCCTGGCAGGGTAGAAGTGATTGTAACCGGGAAAAGAGACTGTACAGATGTACATGCACATGGTGTATTTGATTTGGAATTACGGTTAAAGTGTTTACGAGTATAAAGGGTATGGCATGAAATCTAAAGACTGCAAACCATGAGGGTCTTAAAGAAATAAATCCCAGATCTCTTGGGTGATGCTGTAGGGAATGCAGAAGCAACCTGCTTCCTGCCATTCCAGGGTTCTCACATCCTCTCCATGCATGCTTAGTGCAGAAAACTGTGGAAGTGGCGATGGGTTTGCATTGCTGGAGTATGAAACAGCCCCTCCTGCGTGGCGAGCACTGCCCCTCAGTGTCCCCTGTGACTGCCATCTGGAAAACTGAAGGCAGTTCCACTGCAGCCGTGTCCTCCTCTGCCGGCTGAGCTCTGTTAGGCACCGTTGCTTGCTCTGCCATGGCAGTGGAGTTTACAGGGAGAGTACACAGGCTGAGCACCAGCAGGGCTAGAGCATCTCTGGGAGGCTACAGGAGATTAAACATTGTCTAGCCATTACACAGCCCTTTGAGTGATGTTATACCGTGCCAAAAGTGCTCTTTCTCCCATGAGTGCAGCCCATTTTTCCCATGTGCACAGCTCGTGGGAAGGCTCTGTAAAACGCGGAGGCTTTTTGTTGGCTCTACATGGGCTGGATTTCCTCTGTGTGTTCAATCACGGGGTCCCACTGAGGGGTATCCTAATTCCTCAGTGGTATGAGCTGGGTTTTTTTGATGTGTGGCTGAGGAGCGCACATGTGACAGTGTTTGAAGTGTCACCAGATACAGCATATGTGTTTGTGGCAGCTACTGCCTTACAAATAACAGCAGGAGGTCTTGTGTAATACCCCTGTTACAAAGGGCATTTTACTCGGAGGCTCTAACGAGCTCGACTGTTGCTTTGCCCTCAGCTATTGATTTTTCTGTTCACATAGGCATGATTAGCTTTNCCTCCCTCCTGAGATTCCTCTTTGTTCGCTGAAGGTGATTAGGAAATATGTGCTAAAAGCAGTGTGGACACATCTGGGGTTTGCTGCAGGGGCTGATTAATCCCTGTGCTCTCCCATGCAGTCAGGCACACGTGGAATCGTAGGCAAATGAAGAGACACAGATTTATAGTCCAAGGACGTTACCCTGAGACAGGTGGATCTCCATCAGCTCCCACTGTATTCTGTGTCCATCAAATCACCTAATTTCTCATGGGATCACAGCAAACAATTCAGGCTCCCAGGAAACTGCCCCCCCCCTTGCAACAGCCCCTTCCCTACCAGAGGAAAGAAATTTTTGGCCAGAAGGGAGTTTGTAAACACAAGATCCCAAGTCTGGTGGGAACAACCTCAGAGACGAGAGATAATCTTGGGCCTCATTCCCTGCAGAATTGAGCTCAGCTTCATCTCCCCTTCAGGGTAATCTGAGCAGTTGAAGCCAGATGAAAGCTCTTCAACCTAAAGGTTTTCAGCTCTGCTCCATCTCCTATGGGTCGCAAAGGGAACAATTGAGAGAGACTATTTTAATTTCTGCTTTAAAACGTGAGGAGCGATCACATTTGCAGATGTTGGTGCCAGGAAGATGAGATCAGTAGTCACCAGAGCAAGTTGCTGCTCTCTTTTTAAAGGCAAGAGCCTACACCTTTGTGGATTTCTTACGGTTTTCCCCAGCTGATGATTGTTTGTTAAGGGCCTGGAGTACTGTGCAAGGGGTTCTGATGGAGAGAGGGTATTTCTAGCCACACACCCTTCCTTACCTGCTGCGGGTAAGTGGCACTCCACCGAATCCTCATCAGTATGAGTCACGTTATTCTGCACACACCCACTGAAACTATTTTCTGACCATTTCCATCTGGCATGTACCTTGCAGCACTGTGTCGGCTTCCAGCTGCTGGAGTAACCGGTGAGGTATGGGGGTATTTCTGTATAGACCTGCAGCACTGAAGCTGCACGCTTCAGCTCAGATCACACCCAGGGAGATGGAGGCACAGGGGCAGGAATCTAGAGAATCCCTTCAAATTGAGTTACTTTGGATTCCTACCAGCTTATCAGTTCCTCGGAGGAGCAGTTAAATGAATTTGGCTGAGCAGCTCCCAGCAGGCGAGGAGAGTCCTAGAATAGCTGGTTGCTTTGTGACATTGCCTTCCTGTGTCCATTTCATTTTCCTCCCACAGTCTGGTCACGTTAACAGGAACACATAGGCTTTCTTTTTCCCTTCCTCTGCAGTGTCGTGGTGGTCGTTCTGCTGCTAGTTGCACAGTTTCACCTGCCACATCCTCTGCAGGGATCAAGGACACTGCCAGTACACTTCAACCTTCCTCACCTGCAATAAAGTGTATTTTGGGACCTTTGGTCTTTCGCTACTCACTTTATGATTGTGCTGGTGCTTCCTGGAAATGGCAACTGGCAATTACACTGTATTTTTTAAACAGCTCTCTGATATTCAAGGGGTGGGCATCAACGTTCCAATCTGTTCCTTTCCATCCTGTGCTTTTTATGCATCCTACACTGACTTTCGACAGCAAGAGCATGCAGAAAGCCTCTGATAGCAAGGGCAGTTGGGACAAGATTGGGACAGTTGCCTACCTGACCTGTTGTAGCTATTGCAGGTGCTCATAATGACAGAGGTGTCAGTGGTCCCCAAAGTGAAGTATCCTCCTTATCCTTCCCCTACACAAGGAGCTCCTCCTCACTGACCCAGACGAGTCAGGAAAGGGGAGAAAAGTTGGGATGAGGAAAGCATAGGCTGTGTGAGGAGATTCGGTCATCTAATGCTGACCCTTGGAAGTTTCTGAGAAAACCCTTCAGCGCTACATAGGAAGGCTCTTCTGCAGTTGTCACTCCTACCGTTAGTACGAGCAATGCACTTGTGTTGTTTTGGGAGCTGGAGTTCTGATTGTTTGAGTGGAAACGATCCCTGGACGCTGCACCGGTTCTGGGTGTGGGGGGTGCCCAGCGTGGCTCAATCAGCCACAGCCACTTCTCTGCAGTGAGAGGTACCAGCCGTGGTAGAACCTCAAACCTTGCAGTTCAGGAGTTGCAGACTGCAGTGACAAGACAGTAAGGGAAAGCAAAGATTGTCAGTCAGTCCTCCTTTTGAACTACGGTTAGATAGTTGGGAAAGCATCTTGCTTGACGGTAATTTTAAAAATAGCATTGACATAGGGAGGGCTTCTCGCAAGGACTGGTATTTAGTTTAAGTCTACACTATGGGATGGTCCAGGGTGTTTTTCTCTCCTGTTTCCTATCTTCTAGTTCCTATGCTCCAGTTACTGAGAGACATATTAGGCCATTCAAAGTCTTACTAGGTCACCAGGCATATTCAGGTCCTGTGCGTTCCAGAGAGGGTCCTCTGCTCTCTGAGCTTTGCTATTTGGAGGGAGAGTGGATCTGGTCTGGAGGGTAGGCTGAGGGCACCTTAAGCATCAGTGTCAGTAAGTCTTCAGTTTTGCATCGTAATCACAGTTGAAATGCCGCACAGGCTGCAATGACTGGAAGTCATTCTCCCAGATGCAGTCCTAGGATAAGCTCTTATTGGCATGAATTTTACATCCATCCTACTCTAAGCTAGCCCTCTGTGACCAGTGGGCTGTTGGCAAAGTGGAGGATTGAAGCACCATGGTCCGGAGTTAGCTGCCAAGAAACAAGCTCATTTACTGGAAAGTCAACAGACTGAACTTCTTCTTCCCACAACTACTGGTCACAGCAAATTCCCTGCCGCCTTGCTGCAGCTGATCAGCTGAATCTTTGCCCAAAACCTACTGGCTGCAGTGGGAGTTGAGACATCCAGCATACCTGTACAACCCTTATGCAGACACTGCAATTTAGGTAACTTGCGTTGCAGGCTGCAGCCCTCCCTGATGCGTTCAGAATTTTGCGAATGAGGATGCCAGTGGTGTCATTATTGGAAGATGCTACCCAGAGACCAAAGTATAAGACAAGGACAAGAGAGCTGAGTTCATAACACGAGTCACTCCTGCTCTTCGGAGCGCTTCCACGTGTGCTGATCTTCCCTATATGAGCAGGTTCCCTATGGGGAAAGCATAACTGAGGGAAAAAGTCATTGCCAACGTATGCGAGGTGGATTTCAGCGCCAAGAAAAACCATTAACAAAACAGCCCACCCAATTTTTAACTCTTTTAAAGTCTAAATAAGCCCCAAGACCAGCTGATTTTATGGTTGAGTCCACTCTCACGACAAAGGAAGGAGATGAACCTAACTCTAGGGAGGAAGAAATGACTGTGGCTGAGGTCAAAGTGGTAACAAGCAAGTATAAAGACAGCAGCAAAGAAAGCGGGAGTGGTGTGGAATGAATCATCATTAGCTAACGTACTAAAATGGGGGGGAAAAAGCAGAAGAAAGTTCTAAGAAAGAGGAAAACTCCAGAATGAAGCAAGATCAAGTTGTTCTCCAAAGAAGGACCGAAATTAATCCAGATACTTATGCTTTTGGTTGCAGGAAAAAACGTGATACTTGGGCCTGTTGCTGTTGAGGTGGGGTGTGGGTGGTGAGAACGTGAGAAATGGCTAGTGCAGGGGAAATTCCCTCTCAAGTTAGATGCTTTTCAGTTCAAAATCATCTGAAAATGACCTGGGTCTTCAGGAGATTAGATACGTGCCCTGTCCTATGTTGGCTGTTTGTATGGATGGATACTTCATGTTGGAATTAGGAAGCCAATTAAATGAATGTTGTCTCAAATAGGTATAGCCTGGAAGAATAACCCCACAGTCACCGCAAAGGGGCACGGGCTCTTGTTCTTCCTTCAGAAATTGCTTGTGGTGCTATAGGATTCTCTTCACTGCCACTCTGCACTTTAACCTTCATGACCACTGGAGTACTGCCATTGCAGCATCCAGGGTCCTCCATACCATTCCTATTGACAGATGTTAAAGGAGAAGCCGCTGCCTGAGCATTCCCACACCATCCAAGGAGTCACGCACACACCACCAAAGTCTTTAACTGCGCAGAACAGGGTCCCTTTGCAGTGGGCGACCCCAGTGACTTTTGATCTGGGGTCTTCCAACACCTTATTGGATTCTTTTCCTGTGTCCAGGCCGGCTGTTGACTGCTCTTACCTTGTGGATCTGCAGTCTCTGATGATGGTTGTCGCCTCCTTATCTTCTGGATTGTGCTTCTTGTGCACCTGCGCTTGCTGGCAGAACACGGGGAACTGGAAAGGCCCAGACTTAGGAAAAATACCACCAAAACATCAGTGTGTTATCAACATTTTCCTCATATTAAAAGATTAAACACAACACTAGGAAAATTACTAAGAAAATTAACGCTGTTGCAGCCTAAGGGCTTCAGCAAATCTAGCTACTCATGCTAAGTAAATCTAAGCAAACAGCATAAATCACACCACATTATAACCCTGAGTAATTTATTCCTAAGTAACTTGTTTAACGTAAATAATTCGTTTTTAAAACTTACTCATTTAAGCTAAACAACCAATATCTCTCAAGAACCGGACTTCAGAAAATTTCACCTTCTAGAAAACACTCTTTGGCAAAGCCTTGACCCTCATGTTACTATAATTAATCAGCTGATCAGTACGTTCTAGCGTTTGTGGATAGGTTTGAAATTAATTCTAACAGTGTTCACATAAATCCCGTGTGGAAAAACAGAATATTAAGGAAAAAACAGAGAAAAACACATATAGAAATCTTTTATGTTAAACTTTCTCTTGCTGTCTGGAATAAATCGGCATATTCCCAGCAGACATCACTGTCAATGCAACTTAGGGAAAGAATATGGTTATTTTAGAATAATTGCAATTCACAAGGAAACAAGAGGTGGATTAAAGTTGTAGTTGTCCCAGTTTCAGTCTTGTAGTGTACCTGGTAGGTAAAATGCCAGGGGACTGGCATAAAGGAGGGCGCTGTATTGTGAAGCGTCCCAGAATTTGGTAAAAGAAGTGACTGACTGGATCATTGAAGGTGGAAGAATGAGTGGGGAGGTGGAGAGGCTCATGAGAGCACATGAGAGCATTGAGGGGTTTTGGTGAGGAGGAGCCCCTCAAGAGCGGTGAGGCCAGGAGTGTGTCATAGAATCCTAGAATGGTTTGGCTTGGAAGGAGCCTTAAAGACCATCTAGTTCCACCCCCCTGCCATGGGCAAGGACACCTCCCACTAGACCAGGTTGCTCCAAGCCCTATCTAACCTGGCCTCAAACACTTCCAGGGATGGGGCATCCACAGCTTCCCTGGGCAACCTGTGCCAGTGCCTCTACACCCTCATGGTGAAAAATTTCTTCCTGATACCTAACCTGTGTCCCCAAGGCCAAGGGGAGGTCACGTTCTCAGGGATGAGCAAGCCCTGACGTTTTGGCGCCACAGCGATCCTCCGGCTGGCTGGAGGAAACTCTGTGGTTGAGTTGTGCAATTGTGCTCGATGAAGTTTTTCTCTGCAGAGTTTTTGCTACTCGCAACTATTGGAAAGTGGGTGAGGTGGAGCCTTGAGATCAGCTTGTAGGACAGTGTCTCTGGATTTAAAGAGTCCTGACCGGTTCCAGCATTCCAGACGCAGGCAGAGGGGCTGCTGCTGAGAAATAGATCCCTTACCAAGTTCATCCTTTTTTAAAGCAATTTGATATGTTGGACTGTTTTACTCGCTTGGTTTCCTTTTGAAAGCTTCCGCGTCGGCAGGAGGTAGGTAAGGCGAGCAGCAGTTGCCTCTGGAATTAATTGGGGTGCCCCAAGTCTAGGTGCTCTGCTTTTCTGCTTTACTCTTTCACAGCTTGTTGTGCTGAAGCATTTTATTTTTAAGGGAGCTACTACACTCTCCCTATCTACAGGAAACAGAATTAAAAAAAAAAAAAAAAAAAAAAAAAGGAAGAATTTGGCAAGAATCCAAACCCCAGTGACTAAAGTAAGAAGTAGGGAACTTGGAGTAAGTTTAGTTACCAGGACATTGCATGGCAGAGCGGGTCCACGGTGGATTTTAAGGGGCTCAGAGACAAGCACGCGATGCCCGTTTCATAGAGCAAGGAAGCTCTGCTTTCTTAGATGAATGTCCTGGTGCTGCGACTACAAGTGAAACTGTTGGTCTTGGGAGGGGATAAAGCTGCGTGTAAATGAGAAGAGAAGAGTGTACCGGAGTGCTATGGAGGGCAGGAACTTTGTTGCTGTGACTTTTACGAGTCTTCAAGGGTAAGATTTACTGCTTTCCTTCCGCTTGCTTGTTTTCTCTCTCGGTTTTTGGGGGCAAGAAAACTTGGGTTGTAGGTTTTTTTGGTTTTTTGTTTTTTTTTTCAGAACGGAGAGCTTTGCGAAGCTTGATCGAAGTGTTCGGGGCTGAGCTTTTTCAGCCAGCGAGCTGATAGACTTCTGGGTGGAGTGAGCCGAGCTGTGCATGATTTCAAGCGGCAGCGGCGGCGGCGGCAGCCGCCCGGGGAAGCTGCTATTGTTTGCATTGTTTGGACCGCAGCCGGCGTTTCTGGTCGGGAACTCGCCCGGCCTCAGCTGCTGGTCCGTAACTTGAGCGTTGGGACTAACTCACCCAAAGGAGCCAAATGCAAATTTTTGCCTGCCGTTCTGGTGTCAGTTTAAAGAGTGTTTTAATGAAGACAGATGGGGGATATTGGATCATTACTTTAAAACGTGGCAGATAACAGACTGAGTCTGTTTCCCAGCAATTACAGATAATTGCACAGGCACATTTGAGTGTAGGGGGTAGAAGCAGACAGTTTTATGGGTTTCTGTATGTATAGCCTGGAACAGCACCAAAAAATAGCTGGAGGGCTCACTCACCTCATCCAGGATACCTCTTCAGGTATTTAAAAAGCCAGAGAGGTTTCAGGGATACTTTCAAACTCTTTGCACTGAGCTAGTCGATTTAAACCAGAGCCACCGCCTCTTTGGCAAACCCCGATGCCAAGAGTGACCATTTATAGCTTCTTAAACTTATTCCAAGTTGAATTCAGACGCATGCGATTTCAGCCCTGAAAGAGTGTTATTCTGGGAATAAAAACACACGTTTTGGTTGTCTGTCCTACAGCTTGCTTTCTGTGTTTCCCACTCTCAAAGCAGGGAGTAGTACAGCCCATGCTACTCCCTGTTTTGCTCTTGAGGTGTTCAAACGCAAGAGGATGCAAGGAGGGGTGGAGAAATCCAACTGCTAATCTATTTAAATGTTAAAAGATGATTAGTACTAATTATTTCTAATGCCCGAAATTTTTTCTGTTTGCTTTCAATAGGGGAAAGCAAACACATTGTACACTTTGGAACCAAAAAATGACCAATTTGACTGAAATAGTTAATATGCCAGAAGTTTAAAGGGGGTCCTTTACAAACATGCCTTTTCGTGGCCCAATAGGTCAGTCCAATACAGGTGTGCCAGGCCTTTACATTGCTCTTGCCAGAGCATTAGTAAACATTGCACCAACCATGATGTCCTTCTCTGTGATACCTGGAGTGATCGTGACTCTCCTGCTTTAGCACCTGAGTATGTTGTCGTGGTTTAACGCCAGCCAGCAACCAGAACCACGCAGCCGCTCACTCACCCCACCAGCTGGGATGGAGGAGAGAGTCGGAAAAGAGAAAGTGAGGAAAAACTCGTGGGTTGAGATAAAGACAGCTTAATAGGTAGAGCAAAAGCTGCACACACAAGCAAAGCAAAGCAAGGAATTCCCTGCCTGCTTCCCATGGGCAGGCAGGTGTTCAGCTGTCTCCAGGACAGCAGGGCTCCATCACCTGTAATGGTTACTTGGGAAGACAAATGGCATCACTCTGAAGGTCCCCCCTTTCCTTATTCTTCCTGCAGCTTTATATGCTGAACATGATGTCATATGGCATGGAATAGCCCTTTGGTCAGTTGGGGTCAGCTGTACCAGCTGTGTCCCCTCCCAAATTCTAGTGCCCCCCAGGCCTGCTCACTGGTGGGGCGGTGAGAGGGGCAGAAAAAGCCTTCAGAGCTTAGCAACAACTGGAAAGGCCAGTGAGCTATCACCACTGTCTCTCATCCCAAATCCAAATCATAGCATTATACCAGCTGCTGGTAAAAAAGTTAACTCTATCCCAACTGAAACCATGGCACATATGCACCCCCTTAGGCGTGCAACTAAGGCATGGACCTAATTTATTTTTAAACCCTTAACATTTTCCCAGTTGTGCCTCCAAATCTAGCATAAAGTGATGTGTCTTCAGAATTTAGGGACTTAGGTTTGTTTCATCTCGTGGTATTCAACTTTGTTACTCCACCAAGAGCATGAGCACTCTCGAACCTTGTCTGTCATGATGACCCATGCTTGGGATCTACTTTCTCATATATTGAGCTATTGGTCAGATATTTAGTGCTTCAGCCTGAAAAAAAAAAAAAAAACAAACCAAGAAAGTTCTAAGACCTGTGGGAATTTGTGGTTGTTACATCAGCTGAACATAGATTTTAAAAAAAAAGTGACTTACAAATCTTGCTTATGTGCAAAAACTGACTTGACATGGAAAGCTGGTGAGTGGAGGCATGGTATGCTTTCTGAATTTTTACCTGGACAGGGCTATTTAAGCTTTATAGGGTGTATACATACCATACTATGTTTGGTGGCAAAACTGACTGGAGAAATCTTGTTCTCCTGCCGGATGGTCCCGGGCACTGCGTGCTTGTTTCTAGTACTACGGCACAATTTGCTGCCTGCTCAGGTCTGCTACAGCCACTGCTTGGGCAGGAATTTTGGTCTGTACTGAACTACACCCCATGATCTGGATTAAAATAACCCTGCCAAAAATGACTGTATTTAATACGGATCATTTCACGGAGGCTGGGAACAAGGCGATGGGAGCCGAAGCATCGAGTATCTTCTAACTTGCGTTTATCATTGAATCTGGTGTATTGTGTGGCTACATCCAGAGAAACAGGGCCAAGAAACTAGCCATGTTTTCCATCTGCAACATCTGCTCTTCATTCACCCGAATTGTGCCATGTCTTTTCCCATTCTGCTACTCGTCACTGGGGTGGTGGGAAGGGCCTCCCTCCACCTCTAGTTTGCGGCACATCCCTTAGCGAGACGTGGTTTTGGACTAGTCTGTGGCCCTTGCAAATTCCATGTGCTGTACCTCATTGCAAGCTGCCCCTCATGCAGGAGGAGCCTTGCAGTTGTGTTCTCAAGCCAAATTTGGCTCTTGTCTCTCTTAAATAAGGCTTAGAGTGCAAGAAAGCACCCCTTCCCTCTTTAAGACTCATCAGAGCAGTTTCTCGCTGTGGAAATTAAAGTGCTCAGAGCCCATGATTAAACAGTCAGTAGCCACAAAGCAGGTGGATTATCTTTGCCCTAGCAAAGCCCTAGCTAGACAGTTTGTAGAGCAGTGCAGGTGCAAAAACCTTCTATAGTGAGAAGGGATAATTTATTCTTAGCTTATACCCCCAAATTCACATAAATAAGGACTGGGAATTTGAGTGTTAAATGATTTTTGCTATAGGCTTTCGAAACATGGGGAAGGAACACGTGTCCTGTCATTCAGAGGAGTTGGACCTGTGTGGTTAGTCAAATATGTGAGCCCCCGTGGATTATTGAACAGCTCAGGGTACCTGGAGTAAACAGAAATGAAAAAAAATCACAAAATAATCAAGCAGAAAATGGAACAACGAAAAAAAGTCCAGAAGGCCTGACACAGAGTGTGGAAGGCAACTTCAGGAGACTGAAGCAATACTTCACTTTGCCTCTGAAAATAGCTCGTGCCAGGGCAAATGAAGGCAAACAGGAAATTGCCTTTTTTCTGACTATAGAAAGCTTTCGTGTGTTTTATGGATTTTGAATTAATTCAGGAACAGGAGGCTGTGGAAGTGTCTTACCAAAATCTGAAAAGTACTTCATGGCACGTGAAAATGGAACACGAGAGAGAGAATTTTTTTCCAGAAAGCACAAAGGGAAGTTAAAACCGTAGCAGTGTGTGTGAGTGATACGAGGCTCAAGACCCATCGTTGCAATTTTGGAACAGAAACTGAATCTGAGATTTAAAAAACAGAGTAAAGAAAAAAAAAAGAGTAAAGAAAACTGAACAGGGAAGTGCATTTTGGTTACCAGTGGAATCTGGGGGAAAAAAATACCCTGAGGGACATCGTTGACAGATATAGGTGCAAAGGTGTTGGACCCTGCAGGTAGGATTTAGAGTCCAAAATACCCCAAGAAAAAGACCTGTGGCTGAAAGGCAGGCGGAGCTCAGGTCAGCCAAGAGACCACATCTCCCCGCAGAAGCTGTGATAACCAGCCCACATGGGAGCAGTAGCTGGAGCACCACCAAAAGGGATGACTCCGCCATCATTTGCTTAGGTTTGTTTTCACACTTGAGGCTGACGGTCAGCGAACGATCAGACTGAAAACAGACTCCTGGAAGCATGCAGGTGTCCTGGCACAAATGGGGGTGTGAGCAGACAGGCACACACAGAAGATGTAGCCAGCGTGAGAGTGGCTTGCTAGGTAAAGGAGCACAAGGATTAGACGTGTGAGTCAGTAACAAAGCAGTAAAGGGAGATATTTGCAATATTATGAAAATACAGGGTACACCTCAGTGTAATAGGGGTGTGTCAAGCCCTTAATGCCATCGTGTGTGTGCCCATTGAATACTGACACATTCTCAAATGACACTGTGGTTTGGGCAAGCCAGGAACTGGGTTTTGCATAAAGGATCAGGTCAGCTTGGGAAGGATTTATAACTCTTTGGCTTTAACCAAGTAAGCAGCTATGGTAAATCTGTGTGATGGAAATGACGTACCAGAGAGGTAATTGGTACAAATCAATCTGGCAAAGTTATCACCCATGTCTGCCCTAAATAAAAGACAAGGTTTTATGGGAATGGTGAGCCTGTAAGGATATTTGTGCTGGCCCCGATTTTAACGTAAATTTGCTGCCGAGTGACGGTGTTCAATGAATGCAATCCTATTCTAATGCACTGAGGAGCTGAAGGAATTAAAGATGCCCTCCATGCCAAAATAGTGTATTGTTGCAGCCTTGTTGTCATACTGCAGTCACGCCAGAAACCAGTGATTAAAGAATCACAGTAATTAACAAAAGCTGTGTGTCAGAGCTGAAGGAAGTTTCAGGTTTTTGTTTGTGAGACGCGGATCTTAACTCTATTGTTTGTTTCATGTTATTACTGCTGAAAGAAGGCTTATAACCACCCTCTCTTCTCTGCTCCCCCACAAATATAAACATCCTTTTTTCCCCTCTGCTGCAATTATATGTCTTGTCAGTTGAGTACACAGCTGGGAGAGGTTTGGTAGCTGGAGATAGCTTTTCTAAAACATTTAGCAAATACAGAAAAACCCAGAGCTCAGCAGTACAGCCATATGATGGTTACAACCAGCCAACCCGTCGCATCCTTGTGCTGGCAGTGGACAGTGATTATCACATCTGTAGCTCCTGGTGCTCTAGGAACTCTGAGTTGTTCACCTCTGTGTGTGTGGGTTGCATGCCTGCCTCCTCCCACCATCTTATGGGGAGCTCTCAGCCCTAGTTAGGAGGGTTTTGTAAGACATAATAGTAATTCTAAAACATGGAAGAAATATGTTGACAATGATAGGCTGAGGTCAGTTAAGGGTGGAAAGTAAGGTTGGTCATCTGGGTTGAGACAGCGTTAGGTTGTGACATTGAATATCGTAACTTTAAGTGGTTGAGCTCCATGGACAGGGGAAATTCTGGGGAGAGGTGGTGCCAAAGCATTTGTGCTGGCGAGTGGAAACAACTGTCTCTGCGTGAGTGAATAGGAAAGGATCTCTTCCAAGCAGAGCGGGCACAGAGGGGCTCCTGAAACTGCGGCGAGGGGCAGGGAGCGCCATGCCAGCGCTGTGCTGTGCTCAGGGTCTGCAGCACTTAACTGGCTGGCTGGAGCTTACCTGCTGCTGTTTGCCTTATCTCAGGCTCATTGAATTGCAGCTGCTAAATATAGCTTTGCTTTAGCATCTGGAATAGACATTCGGGCAGAAATGTTTGACCTATGTAATGATTGTAGACTTTTCCTTAAAGTTGACCTTCATTTTCTGAAAAGACTCAAAGCCCAGGTTTGCACTGGGCATGGTTTGGTGATGTTGTATCAGGCTTGCATTTGGGCAGTGGTATATGCTGTATTTGCATCTGCATGTTTCCAAAATACGATGTATTTGCTATACTTCTCTCCTTAGACACTCTTGCTCTGTGCAGATAGCATAGATAAAGTGCAAAAAATTAATTTTTTTACCTAGAAAACTTGTCCTAGATGGATTACAGCTCCCTCAAATGTCTCAGCTTGGCTCCACTGGCCAGTTGAATCAACTGGTGCAGCGATCCTGTTGATTCGGGATCCCTGTCAACATGCCAGGCAGTGCCGGCTTTTCCCATGCTCACAGATCTTTGCAGGCTGTCAGCACGAACATCACCATTAGGCACTTTAAATAAACTGCCTGATACTTGGCATGCTGAAAGTTTCATTACTGACAGGTTATGATGTGCTTTTGTTTAATGCTCAATTCCCCTGCATATAAGGATATACTCAGTGCCTTAAATGCATTTCTGGTGCCTGGCTTTAGGCTTCTGGGCCAGGAAGTTTGCAGCCAGTGGGGGAGAAATTTTACTCAGAGCCGAACAGGCTAGTCCACCCCGAACGCAGAGGGTGACCAACAGATGGACAACAGGGTGAGCCAGCACAAGTTGAGCACAGGCAGATGTACAGGAAACCAGTGTTTCCCACTGCTTCCCCCTCTTCAGGGAGGCTGGTCTTGCTCTGCGTTGTTACATGGTTCCTCTGTAAGTTAAGTACAAGCCCCGTGTGTGTATTTCTCCTTTTCATACAGGGCTGAGGTAGTAGGAATGTCCTTTTCAGTCTCTCCTCCACGGGCCCCCGTTTTGTGCTGTGTCAGGAGATGAACAGATCAAGATGTCCAAGGTAGGGCGGCCCACACTCGTACCATGCAACCTGCAAACCTGAGATGGTTTTGCATTTTAAAACACACTACGTGATAAACTGTAGCTGTTGGCCACAGCGCTTAAGATTTTGGTTCTTCCACTTTATGGATACAGAATTACATGTATGTGCTGCATCATGTCATGCTGCAGGACCAGAAACCCCCATTGTGAATTACTTTCTCTTTTCTTTTGCAGAAGTTCCATGGATTTGGACTAAAATAAAGTTTTGGGATGTCTCTATTCGGATTGAAATTTGGAAAGAAGAAATTGAAAGGTGAGTGGAGCCTGATAATGCCATTGTCACGGGTGGCAAGCTAAGGAATGTAAATAAAGCACACGTGCGAGCCCTTGAGAGCATGCTTGGGAGCATGTATGACACCTGCAGAGCAGGAAAAGGAAGGCACACTTTCTTTACTTTTCCTGCATTTTGTAGTACTTTGGGGGAGTGCTGTGGACTGTGTGCCAGTGAACAGGGGGACCTCTGAAAGGGAACAGGCTGCAAAGTTTGTGCTCTGTCATGGCACATGACTGTCTTGGGGAAGTTGGGTTTTGGTGTCCTTTCTGAAAAGATCTCTTGGTGGAGTAGGCGGAGGAGCAACGCATAGTGACCTCTCTCAAGTAGTTTTTAAAATAAACTAGAAGAAAATCAGCATGAAAGTCTGATGCAGGCTTTTGACGATGAAGTGTGTTCATGGCAATGTCCAGATATTCCCTTCAATGGGAGGTAGAAAGGAGAGCAGAGATGCACCCTGAAAACATCCCAGAAGCTGCTGAGGGGAACGCTAATGCTGGAGGAGAAACCAGAGCCTGCATAATTCCCTCCATGTGAGCTCCATGGGGCACCCCAACAAACGGGTGTGGAGATAGGGAGCAGCCATCCTCACCGGACTTTGCAGCAGAAATCCCTGCACAGACGAATGCTTGGAAGAAGTCCAGCTGGAGGGCTGCTAGCATACCCTTAAAGTGGGTCAGCTTCCTGCAGCCCCTTGGGGAGGATCTTCATCAGTACCAGGGGTTTGGAACAGGGGCCACTGAACTGAGTCTTCTGGTTTATCACTTCACCTCCAGGCCCAGGGTGCGATCTCTGTATCCATGTCCGGAGATGCTGTGAAGAGGGAAAGTCTCTAACCTTTCCTTTGCAGGGTGCTCCTCTCTGTCTTTGAGGAAGGCAGAGATTAGTGCCCTACTTATATTTTGACATGAAATTACTTTTTTCCCAACCTCCCTGAGCTCAGAAGATGGAACAGCTTTTTTCCCAGGGGTTTATTTTTGCAATTGTGCTGGCTGCTTCCCCTTCCTGGTGCAGGGCAGACCTTGAGCCCTGGTGTTAAGACAGGGGCATCCGTTTGCTGCTCTGACAGTCCCAGGAGAGCAGGTTGTGATTGCTCCCGGGGAAGAATCTCTGCCAGACCAAGGTCTCTTTCTCCATCTTGGCTTTGGAGATGAGGGAGCACAGGCTTGTCTGTGAGCCGCTGTCCACCTGGGGCATCCCCACTTGTAAAGCACTAGCTGTTCTCATTATCATAAAGATTATTTTGCTATATTAGGAAAAATTTCTGTTTTGCCTGCCTGGCCTTGTATCTAGGTTTTAGCTGAGAAGCGTTTGTCTCCACCTTCAACCAAGTGTCTAAGAAACTCACAACTTCCCAGATATAAAAATCATACCGTTATAGGGAAAGATCATTTATTTTCACATTTTAAGCGCTTTTGATCACCAGTTCAAAACTAATGAATTCAAACTGGAGGAAGTTCAGAGAAGGATAAGGGAAGCTGGTGTGATCAGGGAATGAGCAGCTCTCATAACAGGAGCTAAAAAGGAATTTTTTCCTCCCCTTTTATTTTTAATTCTTTTGCATTGCAGCCCAAAAGCTGAAAGGGCTATGATTGCTCCTTGCAAACATTTCACTGGAGTAAATGCCAGGGTTGAAGTGCTATTTTGATCCAGCAGTTTATAAGCCCTTGTATTTGTAGAAGTCCTTAGGACTGTGCTGCCTGAGAGAGGCTCAGCTCTTCTGCAGGGAACATCTCGTGCATTCCTCTTGAGGGGACAGCTCATGGAAAGAGCGCATTTCCATTCCAGAAACAAAGCTGGATGACAGTTAACCTTACTGAAGAGCCATGCTCATGCTATGACTTCCGTGGGAGGGAATGGATTACCTCAGGCACCAGCTGCTGAAATTGGGGTCAGGATTGCTCCCATGAGAACCAGTAATATTTTGCAGTTTATCCCCAGCAAGACACAGCTGTGTTTGCATGAGCTGAGACACGGGTAAAATTAGGAGAGTTTTAGAGAGGAGGTATATTTTAAGAAGACAGCTTACATGGTCTAAATTTCTTGGAGATAAGAATCAGGTTCTTGTAGTTTTATGTTCAAGTTTACGTACAAGGAATCAGGAATGTAACCAAAACGCAGCTCCACAGAGCAGTAATATGTAGTGTCATGTCAGACACAGAAAAACTATTGCAGGAAACTAATTCCTAGATGACTGAACCCTAGCAAAGCTCTTCAAGCCAAAGTGGGGAAGCACATCTTCCAGATAAGAAGCAGTACTGTTTCTGTGGAAAAGATGCCTGAGATCTTTTACACTGAGGTTTAACCTACAATGGACATTGATGAAACAAAGAGGGATGAGGAAACTTTTGGTTCATGGAGTGCGTGGGGAGAAATAAGGATCATGCCTCGGCGATGGCTGATAAATGTGGAACATCTCTGGTCACTGGCTTGATCCCATGGCAGCTTAACTCTGCGCTGGATCTTCAGACCTTGAGGGTGGGAATGGTCAAGTACCATCCATGAAACAAACAGAAATAGGGAACAAGGAGGACTCATCTTTACCAATAACCTTATCTCAGGGTGTTTGCTTCCAGTCAATGGCCAAGAACAGTCATTGCTGCAGCTTCATCTCCGTAAGCCCAGCCTAGGGCCACTGGGAGAGGAAAAGGAAGGATATAAATTGAACCAGGGTTTTTAGAAAGCTCCATTGGGTTTTCCTTCTTCCTGCTAGGGACAGCTTGCTCTCCAGGGTATCTGGTTTTTGAGTAGCCAGGCTCTGGGCAGAGTTTGGCAAGGGTAGCTACTCCCTATGGAGAAGGCAGCCTGAGACAGACATACATGTCTGGCCTTACGGACATAAAGCTTGGCTGCCTTCTGGGACTCCCATTAAGATCAGATAGGAAATGTCTTACCACAACAGACATGGAGAATGAAAAACATATTTATTTTTACACAATTTCCCATGAGGGAAATAACTGTGAATTGAAAAACTTCTTAAAGTTTGTTTCAGAGCTGTATTTATTTTTATGATTTTTACATCACTTCCTATCACTGTGTATCACTGTTATTAACAACGTGCAATTGTGTCAAGCTGTGGCATTACCAGCGTGGCTAGGAGATGCTGTTTCCTAGTAAAGGAAATTATATGTGCCAGCCAGTCACTGTCAGACTAGTTTTTAAAATAAAAATAAATTACTATTTCAGTCGCTTTATTTGGCATGCTGGTATTCATCAAGACACTGTGAACCACTATTACAAAAACCAGCATACAAAGCGATATAAAATTCTAAACCAAATTTGGTAAAAAATAAAATTTTTAAAATTAAAATTATCCAAACCGAAGAACAGACAGAATTTCCACTGCTAATATATCTGGAAAATGCCTACCTTCATTCTAAAGTGGACTGAAAACAAACATGAAAAGAGGTAGATGCTTCTTGAGAAATCATCTGTTGCAAGGCAATTCTGAGACGTGGTGAGTCCCCACCCATTGCCCAGAGCCAAGGCAGGTGAGTGAGACATCACCGGGAGGAGGAAGCGAAGGAAAACCAGAACTGGTATTATTGCAGGAGGCAGGGGAAAGGAGAGATGAGGCAGCCTCTGTCCCTTCCCAGAATAACCTAAAAGGGAATATTTTTTGTTTTAAGGTTATCTAGCACTTCTTCCAGGCCTGTGTCCCAAGAGTGCTGTTTGACCACAAGTGTAGCACATGCTGTGCAAAGATCAGATATCCTTCTGGAGATACCTTTTCTTATTTTCTCTCTCCTTATGGTGATAATATCAAATACTGCTTTTAGGCATGATCTAGTATTTTAGGCTTTAGGTAGGATTTAATACTAAACTTCGTCCTCAGATTAAAAATTTACTGGACCTGACAGGAAATAATTCCACTTCACCCTCAAGATTTTTGATTTCAGACCTTATGTTTGATGCATGAAAATGGATATATGTCAGTACATCTCCTACATGGGTACTCTGTTAGTGATGCCAGAAAAAAAATCATTTTGTATTAATACCTGGTTCCAAGGACATAGGAAATGTTTTACTTGTGCTGGCAAATCTCAATTGCCATGTAGTGTTTGTTTAGTAGCAGGAAGCTGAGATCAGCACCTGGCACAACAGACACAATCCATGGGCACAAAAGTCTATTTCTTGTTAACGGAGAAGCCACCCCCTGAGCATTCCCACACCATCCAAGGAGTCACGCACACACCACCAAAGTCTTTAACTGCGCAGAACAGGGTCCCTTTGCAGCGGGCGACCCCAGTGACTTTTGATCTGGGGTCTTCCAACACCTTATTGGATTCTTTTCCTGTGTCCAGGCTGGCCGTTGACTGCTCTTACCTCGTGGATCTGCAGTCTCTGATGATGGTTGTCGCCTCCTTATCTTCTGGATTGTGCTTCTTGTGCACCTGTGCTTGCTGGCAGAACACGGGGAACTGGAAAGGCCCAGACTTGGGAAAAATACCACCAAAACATCAGTGTGTTATCAACATTTTTCTTATATGAAAAGACTAAACACAGCTTGTACCAACTGCTAGGAAAATTACTAAGAAAATTAACGCTGTTGCAGCCTAAGGGCTTCAGCAAATCTAGCTACTCACGCTAAGTAAAGCTATGCAAAAGCATAGATCACACTGTATTATAACCCTAAGTAATTTATTCTAATTAAAACTTACTTACTTAAGATAAGCAACTAATACCTCTCAACATTTCTTGCATTTCATTTCCTCAGGAGGAAGGAGGATTCTTGTTCTTTTGAGGCAAAAAAACATGATAAAGAAGATCTTTAATAATGGCGGAACAAGCAAGAGGGAACAGAATCATAGAATGACAGAATGGTTTAAGTAGGAAGGGACTTTAAAGACCATCTAGTTCCAGCCCCCCTGCCATGGCCAGGGACACCTCCCACTAGACCAGGTTGCTCCAAGCCCAGTCCAGCCAGGGCATGAACACTTCCAGGGATGGGGCCTCCACAGCTTCCCTGGGAGACCTGTTCCAGTGTCTCACCAACTCAGAGTGAAAAATGTCTTCCTGATATCTAATCTAAATCTCCTCTCTTCTGGTTTGAAGCAATCACCCCTCGTCCTATCACTGCACTCCCTGATAAAGAGTCCCTCCCCATCTTTCCTGTGGGCCCCCTTCAGGTACTGGAAGATGCTGTAAGGTCCTCCCGGAGCTGTCTCTTCTCCAGGCTGAACACCCCCAACTCTCTCAGCCTGTCCTCACAGCAGAGGGGCTCCAGCCCTCGGATCATCCTCATGGCCTCCTCTGGAGCCGCTCCAACTCCATCCTTCTTATATTGGGGGCTCCAGAGCTGGACACGGTGTTTTGGGTGGGGTCTCATGAGAGGCGAGTAGAGGTTTGGTGCACCATGGGAGGTACACCACCCATTTATGGTGGTGTATCTGAATGGTCTTAGAATCATAGGATCACTTGGGTTGGAAGAGACCTTCAAGATCATGGAGTCAAACCATAACCTGCACTACCAAAACCACCACTAAACCATGTCCCTCAACACCGCGTCCACCCGTCTTTTAAATACCTCCAGGGATGGCGATTCCACCACCTCCCTGGGCAGCCTGTCTTGCCACAGTTGTTTTTTGGTTTGTGGTTTGTTTTTTTTTTTAATTTTTTAACTAAATCCCTCACACTCAGTACAAGCTAGTCCATTTCAGAGATGAAAATGCATGTGATTGCCAGCATAAATGTTCTCCAGCCACAGCCGCCAGAGAGGGTCTGTAGAGGAAGAAGCACCTACATGTTGAAAATGCACAGCTTAGTGACATGGAGCCCTGGAGAGCAGGTCCTTTGAGTCAATAACAAAAACCACGTTTGTTTGCCAGGCAGCTGGGCATGTTCCTACTCTGAGCAGGGCTTGGCTGTGACCTTCCCCTTCCCCGTTTCCATCCCACCAGGTTCTCACCACTCCTCCTGCCCCAGCCTCGCTCGCTGCAGCCTGCCAGGCTCTGGCTGGGGTTCAGGGCAGGGATGGGCTTTGGCTTCATGCCACAGAGCAGCTGGCACACCAGCACCAGGCAGGTTACGGCATTAGGTTGACTCTTGGGTGATGAGGGTTAGGCTTTTTCCTGTGTCCCATACTGGCTGTGAAATGTAGGTATTTAACCAGTGTGAGCCTCAGACCTGTTATATGGCTCTTCCCTTCACCCACCTGTCCTCTGCTTCATATTGAATGTTGAGTTTGTTGGGTAAAGACCCCTGGCTTTAGTTTTGGGTAGAGTTTGTTTGGTGCAGCTCTGAACCCAGCGAGGCACTGCTGTGTTAGGAATGTGAAATCTGCCATGATGTGATTGCTGCTGTAAAACATAGATAGCCCTGTTCTCTTTGACCCAACAGTAGTGACTCTGCCTGCAAATCAAGAAACCTGTTGTGTGCTTTGTTCATGTTTCGTGATTGCAAACAGGGGAAATTGTTGCTTTAAGGTGAAAGGAGATTTAGGCTAATAGCTTGTATAATCACCTCCTTAGGAGCAGCAATTTTAGCTGCCTAATACAGTACGCAATGACTTCCCCTCTCCCATGGAGCTGCTTTTCAGTGGGCACTGTAATTCTCTTTTTCGGGGGGAGAATAGAGGTACCAATGGACCACGGCAGACTGCAGTTTGCGGTGCACACAGAGTAAGAGTTCAGCAACGACCAGCAGTAGGGGCTGCTATTCCTCTGGCTGCAAAGAGACGAGTGATCTCCCGGGTGCTGGATGCTGGGTGGCACTTGTGCAGTTTCTGAGAGGTGATACCAAAGCCGGGTGTGATGCACGATCACAGCAGGCATGAGGAGATGCCCAAGAGTAGGCTCCAGAAAAGTAGGAGGGAGATGGAACACAGTGGAAGGAGGAGCATCGTGAGGTTCGAAACAAACAAAAAAAAAATGTGCTGCAACTGGTGGAGGTCTTCTGCGACTGCTTACAGCCTTTCGCAGGGCAGGCCTGAATTACAGTCTCAGGAAGTCAGATACGTGCCCTTGGGAGCAGAATAACCATGTTACAGCTTTCACAACTTGGTAAGGTTAATAGCTTTGCTGATAGCCATGCTGCAAGGGAAGCTGGGGAGAGTAGCTCAGCTCCTGGAGGCCACTCTTTGTAGCTGATCCAGGGCAGCATTCGTGCTTTTGAGGTCGCTTGTTTAAAGGGTGGAGTAGAGATCATTATTTTTACAGAGTTTATGTTGTCTCTGTTCTGTTGTCAGGCTTAGTTACACCGACACTCCCCTAACTGGTCTGTGTTCGTTTCATGCATGAGGTATCAGGCCTTAGTTTGTGTATGACTTGGCAAAACCAGACAGATATTAACCTCCTGTTTCTTGGAGCCACAAGACTTAATACCTACAAAACTTTTCCAACAGCCTGCTGAAAGCATTGCTCTTGGCACATGCTCCTTAGCATAAACCAGAAACAAATTTCCAGGCTGTCTGACCAGATCTTGAATCTAACCTTTTTGCAGGTCTTTTCCGTGCGGCAGTCCCAAATGGAGAAGGCTGGTAGGCTGACTAGTTACATTTATAGCTGATTTTTGGCATGGGTTTAATTTTATTAAATACAGATGTTATTCTGTGGTTTAGCTCCTAAATCTGTCTGCCTGAGAAAACAGCCACTTTCCCAGTGACTTGGTCTCAGTGCTTAGACCAAGAACTGGGCACTAAGCCACATTTATGTACACTGAGTTTCCACTGATGAATAATTTAAAATAGTCTTCAGTGGCAGTGAAATGATAACTTGGAGCACAAATCTCATTCCTTCTTTCCAGTGATTTTTGACTGCAGTTTGCAGAAGCAGAAAGTTTGAGTTTCTTAGAGATATAAGAAAGTTTCAAGATAAAAAAACTTCTCATCTGATAGCCCTTCAGGTTTCCCCTCCCTTTTTCCTCAGTGCTTTTAGAATCAACAGGGCATGATAAGACATGCGTGCTTGGATCTGCAGCCAAAATACCGTGAGCTGTGGTTTCCAGACATAGCTGGGGTAATGCTTGACTTGCCCTAGATTTTTTTTGTTGTGGTCATCCAAGAGGCTTCATTTCTGTCTGAAGAGTTCCAGAAACAAGTAAGAGTCGTCCGGTCTATTGCAGTTGAGAACTGCTGGTTTAGGAGACACAGCAGCAGGACTCCACTCTTCTCTGTTGGTAAAAATAAAGCCACTGAGTCACTATTGCCCTGTGCATGTGGTCAGCGGTGGTTCGCCTTTGCCGTAGCCTGAGGAGAGAAAGTTCTGCTTGCTGATGTTGTTGGATGAGACACCCTTTACAATTAGTTGTGGTTGTTCTTGCTTTAGCCAAAGGTATCAGCTTTTATCACAGAATCATAGAATCACAGAATCAAAGAATGTTAAGGGTTGGAAGGCACCTCTGAAGATCATCTGGTCCAACCCCCCTGCCAGAGCAGGGCCACCTACAGCAGGTTGCACAGGATGGCGTCCAGGCGGGGTTGGAATGTCTCCAGAGTTGGAGACTCCCCCTCCTCTCTGGGCAGCCTGTGACAGTGCTCTGCCAGCCTCAAAGGAAAGAAGTTCCTCCTCATGTTCAGATGGAACTTCCTATATGCGAGTTTGTACCTGTTCCCTCTTTTCCTATCACTGGGCACTACTGAAAAAAGACTGGCTCCCTCCTCCTGGCGCCCTCCCTTTAAGTATTTGTAGGCATTTATGAGACATTTATCCAGTAAGGAAAATGAAAATCTTGCCACTAGAAATTAGCCTCATATTTTGACCTTTGGGGACACTGACTCTGAGAGTGACAGATGGCTACAGCAGGTCAGAAACCTTCTGTTCAGTTTTGAATGAGGTTTATAGCTGGCCTTCAGAAATGGGCTGTCCTAGAAAGCTTGCCTGGAGGTACCATATGGTCAGGCACAGGAGAGCAGTGCCTTGAGTGAGTTTCATTTGCTGTTTCATGTCACCCTGCTTCATGTTCCTGTGCCATCCCTACGCTGTTTGCAGCTATTTCTCTGTCTCACCTAAGTCATTTATCTTGGAGACCTCACCATGTGAGTGAAGCCAGGCTCCGTTCCTCACCAGAGCAGGTGCACACGTGGTTTCTTTTTAGGAGCATTTGAGATCCTTGAATTCTAATGCATGTGCCAGGTGCCTCTCCCTGGCTGCACAGACCCTGGGGGTCAGGCTGAGAAAGGGGTACGGCTCCTCACTCCCAGCGAGACCTGGGAAGAGCAAAAGTGCTTGCAGCACCTCCAGCTGCTACCAGCAGCACTTGGCTTGCTGTTTCTGTGTGCAGTCCCCTCAAGGACTGCCCTGCCTACAAAAAACAGAAAGTCACCAAGGACTTTAGAGCCTCTCAGAAGCTGCTGTGTGACCCCGAGGCTTGGCCGTGTGCCCTGTGTCTCATGTCCTGGCAAGGGAGTAGATACCCAAAGGGCTCCAGCCCAGATTAGCAGTTCTGCGTGTCTTCGTACCTCTCTGTCCATCATGCATTTTCATCGCTCCTTCTGGCGAGGCAGCTGGGACAACCTCTTGGCTGCGAGCAGCATGGGCAACGCTGTTCTCTGCTGTGAGCAGCATGGGCAAGGTTGTCCCTGCGAGTGCTCAGCCTCTCATTTCAGGGTCACCACAGGTCTTTGGCTTGCTTGTGCTGCTCCACATAAGCCCACCGTGCGTGCAAACAGCTCTGCCCCTGCCTGCCGGTTCCCCTTCCCAGCACCAGCACGGGCTCTGCAAACTCAGTTCCGTAGCCCGGTAGGTTTCCAGGCTCTGTCATCTATTCCTATTTACATTAACGCCATTTATCTTTTTTGTAGTATTTATTCTAGGGCTAGACTTGGAGCCCCTGGGGAGAGGACCAGAGTAGCACTGACTGTATGGGAGGAAATGTGTGAGTGTTGGGAAGTTCTGTTTTTAACAAATAGCTTTATCTTTCGTCTGCTTTGATAATACTGGTTGCTCTCGGGAAAATTCTTGAAGGGGCACGTAGACAATAGTTGAAGCCCTGCAAGCCTGGACCTCTTGGGCTCTGCTTCTGTTTTCCTCTGGGACACGACAAGTTACTCTGATCTCTCTGTACATTGTTCTCCCCATTGTGAAAGATGAGAAAAATATGTCTAAGGAAAGCAGTGAAGGATTAAGCACTTTGAGGGTCTTGAATGAAGCCTCTGTGGTTGGTCTGAATCATGCAGTTGGGGCAGATTGGAGCTGGTTTGGAAACGTCTGACACAGCTAGATCTGCTTGAAGAAAGGGAAAAGCACGTTTACCTGCTAACACAGCTTTACATTAGTAATTAGAGGGCTCGATGAAAACAGTCCACAGACAGAAACCGAAAAAATGGTTATCTGAAAAAGAGCTTAAAAATTAGGGATGCTGTGTTATTTACAGGGTTATTGGAGGGGAAGGAGGAAGGATAACAGTTCAATGCACTGAATAGTTTAGACGCTTGCTAATAATGCAAGAGTGGATAAACAGGAAGAACTAGATGTCTTAACACATCATTTAATAGGTATAATAGACACATGCTGGGATAAGTCATGAGGATAGAATATTAATAGAAAAGAATAAAGCTTATTCTGGAAGGGTGACAGAGGTGGCAAGGGAAGAGATGTTTTCCTTGTATGTTCATGTGCTCTGAGATTCAGTGTGAAGAAAGAGATGAACAAATCGCAGATCTCTGAGTAATGCTGCAAGGGTAAAGAACACAGGCACAGCAAAACCAAGAGGGGCAGGCTTTTGTGAAAAAAATAAAATAATACAGTTTTCTGAGAGACAGGGCATGGTGGTAAATGCAGAATTCTAACTATGCAGAGGCAGATTTAGAGGGGAGCGTAGGGGAACAAGACCTGTTCAGCTGGCACAGTGTTTTGGTGCAGAGGTGGGTAATTTTTTGGAGCTAAAGAGGAGGCTGTTCCAGAACTGACTCCCTCCAACAGGGAGGAGCTGGCTGGTCCTGTGAAAGCAGGAGGGAGTGTAAAAGGGAATGGTTATGAAATGACAGTATAATACTTATGAAAAGTATTGCAAAATGTTTGAAATGGACTTCAAGAAGGAAATATTCAGTAAATATGAAGAACTAGTGACTGAGATCTCATGGAAAGGAAATGTGGGGTGGAGGGAGAATTAAGCAGAGCTGGCCTTTCCTTAAATAATTGATATTAAAGGCACAGGTATAAGTTACCACTTTTCAGGGAAAAGCTCAGAAGAGTGAGGGAAATGGTGAAATCACAAGCTCTTCATTCACTTCAGGCAGAGGAAGGATGTCTCTAGAAGGTGCAAAGCAGCTTGTTTTATCCAGCACAAACTGTGTGGCAAAGGCTTAAAGTGAGACATAAAGGGCAATAAAAGTTGTTCTGTAAGAGTTGGAATATCAGGGATTCTGTAGCCCTTCTAGTAAGAGGGAGATAAAGGCAGTTTATGTCTGCTACTCAGTGAAAAAAAGTCTAGCAAATAATGCTAAGAAATATAGGTTTGTTTGTTTGGGGTTTTTTTTGTTGTTGTTGTTGTTTTGTTTTGTTTTGGTGGGGTTTTTTTAAAGACATCTAACATAATAGTTGCTGGAACCAGAGGAGTAGGGGGGAACTTTAGGGCCGGAATACAGGGGGAGTGGGTTGGCTAGGTAAGGTAGGGCATGGCCTCGAGCAACCCTGCCTTTGAGAGTTTCTAGTGCACAGACAAGCAAAGTTCAGAAGACTGGGAGAACGGCAAGCATAGCATCTATCCTGAAACAGGGGAAAAGAAAAGCTGAGCGATTATAGAGATATTGGCTTCATTACTTGTGTAAAGGTTGAAACAGTCCAACAAACCACTTCAAAGTAACTAGAAGTGTCTGTGTGGGGAAGAGATGATTAACAGCCAGCAGTCCTGAAAAACTGCATCAGACCAAAATTAACTTTGTGTTAGTGGTAGCCAGAGGGCCACTGAAAAAGCCTTAGATAGCTGTCATGTATTTTGACTGTCACTGGTGGCATTTTACACATAAAGTGGAGATACATGCCCAAGATAAAATCACTATAGAGTGAGTGCCAGACTTTAAAAAAAAAACCAACAAAAAAACCCCAAAACCACTGTCAATAGTTATCAATGACTGATTATAAAACTAGAGAGGTTCATCGGGGGTGTATCCTGAGTCCAGTAGTCAATATTTTCTTCTACATCTTGGCTGGCAGAATATACAACACACTTAGTAAATCTGTGAATGGCACTACGCTGACAGGAGCCACAAGTGCACTGAAAGATAGGATTAGAATTGATTAGTTGGAGAAATAGTCTGAAAAAATTTGGATGCAGTTCAGCAAGGGCGAATGAAAGATTTGCATTGCCTGGTGAGGCCTTGGCTCTGCCATAAAGGATCTGCCAAAATGGATCATATTCTGGAATGCCGTCAACTGCATGCTGGTGGTGCATAAAGATATTCTTTTAAATTACTTCTAGGTGAATTCCCATGTCAAATACGCATTGCCTACCAGATAGGTGAACTGTCCCTTCTGCTCCAGTCAGCTTTTGTAAGGCCTCAGCTGCAAGATATGGCCCATTTTGGCCACTGCATGTCCAGAATGAGGTGAACTAGCTGGGAAGCCCACTGGAGAGCAGCAAGAGTGATGCTACTTTTGACAGATTGACCCGTAAGAAGTGACCGAAGAAACTGGAGTTGCTTACCCTTGGGAAGCGAAGACAACAGTAAGGCATAATAGCCTTCAATACATAATGAACTTCTGTGTGCTCTGTGTCCTTGGCAAGCAGAACATGGAACTGAAGGAGAGCAGAAGAGCACTGTTGACCACCCCAGGAGAAGAGATAATTTGTTTAAATTGCAGTAATGAGTTTTATGCCAGATAATGGAGAAGAAACTCCCCCAGGAGAAGGACACTGCAGTCCTGGAACAGGCAGTCTGAAGAACAGCCATCACTGGAGCTTTCCAGGACATTCATTGGGAGCGCAATGCTGTCATGATATAGAGGATTGTTATGATGACTTTTTGAAATTCCTTCCAGTAGTTTTTGATTTCACGATAGCTATGGTGGTGATGTCCCACCTGTGGGATCATGCTAGGAGATGTACTTGGACTGGAGGAAGGTCACTCACAGTAGACTGCTGATAACAGCTCGAGAGACTTCAGGGGGAAGAGACAGAGCAGGGCAGGAATAATCAGCACCTCTAGTTGAATGATAATTCTTATCCAGAAGAAGGTGAACAACCTGTAAAACCAGTGCTGGCATTGCAGGGGGGATGTGTGCAGAGGAGGTTTGGAGTATGGGCTTACAGTGCTGCTCTGTCAGTGTCACCAGCCTCTTCAGTTCACTGACACAGGGCGGTTACACAGAGCACAAATTCCTGGTGGCATTGCCTTGTGGCACCTCTGCTTGCTTCTTCTGATGCTTCATTCATGAGTGTATTGCCTCTGCTTACCGTCAAGCATTTCTGATATGTTTCTTCTTCTTTACAGAGGAAGAGAGACAACTTCAAGCAAACAACCGGGATTTTAATCTGCAGTTCGAATATGCTGTAAGTAACCAGCATATGGTGCTTCATGCAGGTGTAGTCACAGATGTAGCTGCATCTGCTTCATGTCTTCAGTGTTGTTTGGAGGGGGTGACATGACTACATGCTAACTATGACTCTGCAAGCACGGCAAGCGTGTGCCAGATGAGCCATCTGAGATGGTTCATTGCTGAGTCAGCCATAGGCAGCTCTGCCTTCGGAGTCAGCCCTGCGGATGGGCAGTGGAAGGACATCTAATGCTGGAAGAGCATAATGCAGTGACTTTACACGCTTCCAGAAAATTATTTGCGAGTCAAAGCGTTAGCAGGATCAGGCTCCAAGGCCTTGCAATAACGGAACCTGGGGGGGACTTTTCTGTTGGAAACGTGTCTCCATTTAAAGTAAAACATGAAAGGAAATGTGTCAGTTCCTCAGCTCTTGCAGCGAAATCCTCTCTGGCAGGAAGGTTTCCAATCTGGCCTTTGTGGCTTCTTGCCACCTTTATTTCCAGCTCCTTAACAGCCTACTTAAGTTCACATCGTGCCACGGAATCTGTGACTCCAAGGAGCACCATGACATGGGCCGGCTCTGACCCAGGTCTGCCAGGCTACGGTGCCAGGCACCCCCTTGGGCAAGTTGGTTTCCAAAGCCTTTGGACCACTTGCTGACGCTGTGTGCAGAGGAGGGCTAGGTCTGTTGGTAGACTCGTACTGCCTAGTTGCAGGGTCATCTCCTCCTTGAGGAAATCCCAAAGCTCCATTCTTTCAAAGCATTTGCAGCTGCCAACTGGTACTGAAATGAATTTCGTGAATTTTTGTCCTCTGCATATCTAAATTCCAATGTTGAAATTTTCATCCTTCAGTTTTACTCAGGAGCTCCTTTGAATCATATTTTGGTTTAGGAACAGCACAAGTATTTTCTCGATAAGAACTGGGAAAACTCAGCATTTCAGAACATTGTAATTTCTTGTGAGATAAAAAGTCTGAGTTGCCAATAGCTTTGACTAAAGATCTTAATGTAACTGACCTGTTGGCAACGTGAACTGGATGGTTTTCAGTGGTCACCTTTCATCCATGAAGTAACCAACACAGGCTAGAGACTTCCTAGGTGTAGAGCTGCTGCACATGCCCTGAATATGAAATACATTGTAGTTAATGTATGTAAAGGACTATGCAGCACAAATACCGTATCAAGCCTGGTGATTTGAGACTGGGAAAGTGCATTTCATTTGCACAGAAGCTGCCAGTAGAGTACTGGGATGGGTATTGCCACTATGTACGGGTTTATGATCTTTCATTGAATGATTGCAGTGTAGACTATGTGCAGCGGTGAGGCAGGAAAGCAGGAGGGAGATGTACAACGATGTCAGGGTACAGAGAACAAGCAACAATTCTGGTTCTGAGTCCATTTCTGTGAAAAGCAATTCATAAGGTTGACTTTGCATGTCACTGCTTCCCATCTGATCGCGTACATGACCAAGGATTTGCGAATAACCAAAATTAAGGAGAGGACTGCAAGATGTCTGGAGGGTTTCCATGAGAGTCAATCGATTAGGTATGAAAGTGGAGGCAGCCAAAAACCCAGCTCAATATAATCTGCTAAAACTTGGCAGTGAGTTTCAGTAATCCTGTGGCTCATGATTTCTGGAGTCCAGTGTAGACTGAGGCTTAGGAAATCTGGAGGACTGTCCAGAAAGAGACAAGCCTGGAAGTGGTGAGTGGGTGGTGAGGCACTAAAGGACAATAAGTGGTGATGCAAGCACTGCTCTAACTGTACAGGGCTGCACATCATTCCTGGGCTGCTTATTTTCAGTCAGTCTTGTCAAAAGTTCAGTTTATTAAACACACATTACCATGGTGTATGAAAAGGAATAACCTTGCTCGTAAGTTACTTCATATCCCATGCTGTAGATTGCTGGGGGCACCTGGAGATGTCAGAAAGGGAGACAGTCTTCTGGTACCCTCACATCAACATATGTATAATGCTCCCAAAAGTTACCTCTTCAAGTTTTGTAGTCCACTGCAAGAGTGAAATCTGGGCCCCTTCCTCATGGTTTGGTTTGTCTGAAGGCAGTGGGGTTGCACTGCTAAGCACGAGGATGTGGTCCATGGGGATCAAGACTGTCTGAACCCCGGAGCCTGCCCTGGGGTGCTCAGGCACAAGGTTCAATTGTCTCTGAGCATGCTGACATTTTCTAGACAGAGGAATGTCTGTCTCCTGCAGCTACAGTCCCCCCTCAAGAAGACTTCCCACCCTCGTGTATTTAAGTTGACCTGTGTACAAACAAACAACAGAAGTCTGGGCTTCATTCTTGTGCTCAGCTCTGTGGGACATGAGAATTGGCATACACGTGCAGCCACATGGTGATTTGAGTCTTCTTTACAAAGCCAGGAGGAGAACAGCTGTCCCCCAGCTCTCGATCCCACAACGAGGACCGTTAGTCCTTGTCCTCTTGCACAGGAGTCTTGTCTTCTCTCAAGGCACGAAGAAGGTTGCACCAGTAGCTATTCCAGCCAGATAAAAGTGACACTGGGCAGAAACTGGAAGGAAACACAGCAATATAAGAAAACTTAGAAAGTATTTTAGACACTGAAAGCCCCAGGAGTGAGGTTTACTTTACTTGGTAACTTAAGGCCATGTTAGCCATTAAACCTATAGAACAGGTTCTTGTAACAAAACTAGGTGAGGCAGTAAATGTTTCTTTAAGGTGAGGCAGTTGCTGAGAAAGGCCAGTAAGGAAAAGAAAGGGAAACGCAAACCGAGGTATTGTGTATTGCCTTAGTGCTGTGGCCAGGCTGTATGTCGCAGCTGGTGTGAAGTTTCAAACCTTTCACTAAAAAGAGAGTTTCTATTATGTAGGCATAGATCAAAGGTACAGAGATGCTTTGTCCTTGCTTAGTCTCGGTGAGAACAGGGAAGTGGGAACCTACAGTTGGAGGTGGGTGTGTTGTCCTCGAATAGTTGGTGGTTATCGTCCCTTCCCGGTGCAAAGTCTACAGGATATCTGTGAAGGGAGGAGAGAGTTGCTGAGAAAAACTTGAAAACTCCATTGTGTGTGCAGCCTGACATCAGCTCTGGCAGCTAGTGAAAGCTAGCCCTCCTAGTATGAAGCAAGGTTCATGAATACGCTCAAACCAGCTTTGCAGGAACCTGATGCTGCGCTGTGGAAAGTGGTAACTGCCAACACGTGCAAGGGCATGTCCAAATCCATCACACTTGGACTTGCAGGAGATTTTGGAGGGCAAATTCCCTCCCAGAGCTCACCAGAAAATATTCGAGAGGCTAACCTGCAGTGTGTCCCTGCCACACTGCTCCAGCCGTGGAGCCTCTTTATCTGAGCACCACCGGGCAGGAGGGTTGGACAATGCGGGAGGCTGGACTGATAGGGTAGGATGAGGAGAAGAGCTGCACATAGTGGAAATCCCCTTAACGCAGTGAGACTTCACGGTGAGGCAGAGGGTCAGTTTCAAGGGAAGAACTTGATGCGCCCCATGGGCATATGAAATGTGTCCTGCAGTTACCTGGAAGATCGGAGCGGTCTCCTTCATCAGCATGAACGGAGGCAGTACAGACCATGAGGGGGAAAAGGAAAGTGTCTTTTATCTGAAGGAGCCTCTTACGTGTACTCTGGTGATTTTTGCTGTGATTAAGTAATAGGAGGTGCCTGTGGTTAAGGACAGCAGCTTCAAGCAGTGTCTGTGGCAGTGGCTGGGTAGGTCAGGATTTATTTGGACTTAGCGTGAAGACTGAAGCTGAAACTAGAGTGCTCAGACTGGTGCAGCCCCAGACATCCTTGGCCTTATCCTGCACAGCAAGAACACAGTAGCTTAGAAAAATATAGAAAAAACTCCAACTTTAAAACAAAGTGCTGTGCAGTTAACTGGAAGGGCTGAGTGCGAAGGTATGTACTACCCACCAGCTCACAAAATTAGTTAGGAATGACTCAGAAACCAAGCGTGAATGAGTGGCACGCAAAGGCACTTAATGCAGTACAAAAATGGACTCAATATAGGTCTCTAGAAATGAAAAGTCAAGTCCTAATCCTGTGTTTATTCAGACTGCAGACAGGAGGATCCTTCCTGAAGAGATTTGCCTGTGTAAAGACTGAAATAAAGTGAAAAGCAGGGTGCCAGATGTGGTCCAGCAAGATTTAAGAGCTTTAATCAAGGTTCTTATCTGACGCAATTCAATCTCTCTACACTGTCCCCAGTCTGTCTGCACTGTCCCCAGCACAGCGGCAGAGGGGACTGCCCTGTGTGGGTCCACCACAATGGTTCTTTGTCTGTCAACACTCTGGAGAAGAGAATATCTTCTGAAGACTTTTAATGTTTGCTCTGATCCCAATTCTCTTTTACTTCTTCGCTTTCACATTGGAATTTAGCACAGCTGCCCTGGGACGTCATGAAGGGCTGCGAAAACAACTTTGAAATTGGCTTTCAGACAATAGGAGAGGAAATGCAGGGCCCATGAGTCAATGACAAATTTCATCTTGGATCAGGATCTAGGGTCAAACCAGCATCCTCTCTGCAGGACCAGCAGAAAGGGGGCTGCTTGGACTCTGCTTTTGTTCTCCCTTGTCACCTGATGAATTCTCTAGTGAAACAGGAGGGATGTATGTAACTTCCTATGGCCAATGCACATTGCCCTGGGCTGGATCGCAGCTCAGTTCTTATCTCTTTGAAATTTAATCAGAGAGCAAGGAGCTCTGGTAGTGGGCTCAAAATATGCTCCACCTTCTCCACTTGTGTGCTTCAATCTGAAAAGTGTGCCTGGTGTGCTATCCTCAAGGACCTTTTCTGTGTGGTCAGGATGGTGGCAACAGCTGCCCTCTCTTCCCACCTCAACCTGCAGATGTTTCCCAGTGTCCGTCACACTCAAGGCTGAAAGGAGTGTTGTTTGATCATGTGAAAAGTGATCTGAGTAACCCCTGAAGGAATAGCTACAGCCGCAACCTGCACTGCTCCTTCTGCATTTAGGAAGGTGTTATCTGGATTCATCCGAAGATGAGCTGAGGCACTGTCAGGCAGCAGCCAGAGCAGGTCCGCCTTATGAGAGGGGACAAGCTGGGGGCCTAGGGTGACGCTAGTGCAAGCAAAGCCCTCACTGACCAGGATGCAGTCCTGCAACATCTGGTCAGGGGGCACAGGGCAGGATGCTAGTAACGGGGCCCACCCCAGACAAGGTGAGGTGATGAACCAGGTCTAGGGTCCACCTAGAGAGCCCAGTCACGAGCAGCAGGAGACAGGGTTGAAGACAAGACTTGCACCATAGGTCCAAGATCCATCCAGGAGTCAGGGATGGGTAGGTTCATCTTGGAGACTAGGACAAATGTTAGGCTGTAGATGGATACTCCTACAATGTAGCTCAGGCAAGGACTGGAGGCCCAGGGTCGGGCTTAGGTAGAGCTCCTGAGCCCTGGACAGGGGAAGCTCCAGGTGAGGTCAAGGCCATTAAGGCATATTAGGGACCTGACAGCCACAGAAAGGCTGAGCTTTGCCAGACATGAGCTGCAGTGAAGTCCATAGACTGTCTTTGGACCGAGTTCTCCACTCTCCATCTTATCTTAAACCTCATGGGGGCAAAAGTTCTACCATACTGGTTGGAAGTCTGCTTGTGTGAGACCTTAATGAACAGAGTACAGTGGTTTGGAACACCACTCAGCAGTGCTCTGCCCTTACCTCCACTTTTCCTCCTTGCCTGGCAGCAGCTTCAGGTACTGAGCTGAGCAGGAGAAGGCAGTGTAGTCAAAGGAGATGACTGAGACAAGACCTTTATGTGCCATGCAGTGGCCTGTTGGCGCAAGGTCGTCCAGTCACGCGACTTCTCTCTGCCTCCATGTCCTCCTCTGTACCACCATGATGAGGATATCCACCACACTAATGCTATGTGGATTAACAGCTTTGTAACAGGATGACTCCAGGCACAAGGAACAGCATGGGAAACACAGCCAGTGACCACATTTTCCTAGAGATTTTCCTGGAATACCTAGCACGTGATGGGATCCTGGAACTTGCTTTATTATTGCTGCCAGAAAGAGGTCAAGGAGTTACATATGTAAGAAATTCTCAAAACTGTTAAAAAGAAAAAAAGAAGAAAAAAAGGGGAAAAAAAAGAGAGGACAGTGGGTTGGATATAGATCCTTTTATTTGTGGTGTTCAGTGAGTCTTTTAGTTCCGGGAGTCAAGATGAGATCTTTACAAGCACCAGATGGACCCCATCGGCATCCTGTCGGCCTTTCTGAGTCTTCCATTGAGCTGGGGCTGCTGCCCACCATCAGGGAAAAGGTAGTGAACTTGTTAGGCTTAAAACTGCCTGGCTGTTCTGTATTACCTATGAAAATGAAGACTTTGTGGCACCGCTTGTCCTGTTACACGAGTTTATACATTTGCAGCCCTGTGGTGCCATTGCTGCATATGGCAGCTATGTCCTTTCAGGTTGCACTGCCATAGTTAAACAAAGTGCCATTGAATTGCTCGTCTGCCACCTCCTCGCGAGGATTTATCAAAGCACCTGGGAAAGCCATTTCTGCTTCTTAGCTGCTTCACTGGCCGTACCTTGTGTGACACAAGTACCAGTGGAATGGGTGTCATGGCACGCCACCTCCCTGTGGGCCAATCAAGGTTTTGCTGGGATATGCTTTGAGCCAGGTTGTCCAGCTGATAGAAACTAACATGTCACTGAGCTAGGGTTATAAATCCAGATGGTCAATACCCTGCTATACCCTGCCTTTTCCAGGTGTCACCCTTTAGCCCCTGTAATCTGTCCACTAAAGCAGCAGTGTCTCATATTTCCAGTGACTTTTATGGCAAGGAAATAATTTGTTTACTCAGCAAACAAAGGTAGCAGCCATCTGCTGAGCATTTGCCCACAGTTGGACGTCACAAGCGGGCTTCTGAAAACACCCCCAAAGTAACAGCTCATCCGCCAGATCTGGACTTGTGTAACTGTGGCGTGATGAGCACTATTCTTAGGGCCAACATTTTGGTGGAGTCACACCTCCAGGAGGTGTGAATCTAGCCCCTGAAAAGAGCAGATGAGAATAATCCCTCAGCCACAGACAACATTGCTCTCATGTCAAGCTTTGCATCTGGAGAGCTTGAGGCTGACAGTGGGCAACCACACTCGCGCCTGTTCATGTAGGACACAGGCGCATGCAGGGGCTGCCCACAGTCAACCACAAGTCTAGGGCAGCCCTGGGAATAAGTGTAGAGTCCCCAGTTCCCATCTTTGTGCTCAGCCTATAGAGCTGCTTTTCTTAGATGCTTGGCTTTTATAAATCTATAGGAGAACCAGGAACTCCTGTGAGGCCTTTTAATACTTAATTGCTGCTTCAGAGATATTTCTTCTTCATCAGTTTTCCCATACAGAAGTCTCCCTCACTGAAGGTAGAGCATGGGGGAGGCAAGGAGGACGATGCATTAGAGGCATGGTTTTACAAAATGATAGTTGTCTATGGACTGTTTAACACACTGCAGGTTCCTGTAGTACCCCTCCCATCCCAGAGTCAGGTTCTGGTACAGCTCTAAAAGAGTGACAGGGTGTCATGGTGTTAAGCAACACGGAGTAGGATCATATCAACAGCAAAGGCCAACTGAGATATGTCTGTAGTCAATCCAGAGCCCAAGCTGTCGTAGCACACAGTCCTGGATTATTCCATGAAAACATAAATGACATTTTATACAGAGCTTCAGCTCTGTCCTTGATGTGGGAATGCAGAGGTTTGAATTGGAAAGGCTGAAGTTTTCCCTAGCTTCTTTTTATTTAATCATTTAATATTGAAATTCCCTTAGCCGCTGAGGGCCATGAACAAGTTACTTGTTGAATGAGAAATCTTCATAGTGGTTAAGAGGAATTCTTTTTTTCTGGTGCTTAGTTTTAATGATAGATTCTAGAATAATGAGAAGATCCACTATGATACTCCCTGTCCTTGCCCTGAGGTCTGTAGTGTCCCAGTGTCCCAAAAGATGGTGTGTGTCAAACAATACAATGATCCTGAAATACTATGGAGAAAATATTGGATGTCCAGACTCCTGCAGTTAAGCATTTGGAACCTGTTATGCCTGGGTTTTTTACCATGCCTAATGGCAATAGGAAACAAAATGAATAGCTCTGGTTCATTCAGTGGTTTTCCTGACGTAATTAATGGACAGAAATAGAAGGCAGGAATTGAAATAAACCACTCCCATTCTTTTCTTATCCCCCTCTGAGATTTTTGCAGGCCGTGTTCTATAAACTTTATGCGAGTGTTTACTGAGTAGTTTTTTCCCATGTTGTATCTGACCCTCCAAAATCTGTTAACTCACAAAGGTCAGGTCCCCTTACTTTTTCCTGCAGCGACTGTCTTTTTTTTTTTTTTTTTAAGTAAGTGGCCATGATATTTTTCTTTAGATTAGTGGGCAGGGAGCATCTTTAGGTACAGGTTTTATTAAAAAGTCTGCCACTCTCTGTGTCTGGTGGACACAGACTTGTCAAGCAAGTAATTTAATTCTCTGTATGTTTGGTTTGCTGAGGATGCTGCTATTCCATTGCTTCTGTTTTAGCAGTGTCTGTGGAGCCTGTGCACAGCACATAACCCATGGTGAGGAATTTTTAAAACAACTAAATTTAACGATGTGTCATGATGTTTAGATCACAGGCAGAGTTAACCACACCCAGAGATGGCTACATGATGCCAGGAGACAAGCAATATTGTTTATATGATGATCACTGATAAACATCTTTTCTTGCTAGAGTGGAATCAATGGGAGGATTTGGCATTCCCATCTCTCCTCTCTTAGAGGCTTACTCATTGGCTTGTACGAGGGATAAAACATGAAGTTAATGCTGAAGAATGTTGCTGTGCTTTGTGTCTGGACATCGCCAGAAATCCAGTAACTGCCTAAAATGGAATAGCTTCCCCCATACACACCTTATGCTGGTGATCTTAAATAATTGATTTAATAGTGGAAACATGAAGATGTGTGTCAGTTTAGAAGCTGAGATCCTGGCTTAATCCATTGGATTGGAAGTGGCCTGTGATTCATAATTAGTAGCTCCCGTGCTCCCAGCAGCTTAGCGATAGCCAATTGCTATTTTCTCTTCCATTGAACCAGTAAATCTATAACTGAATGAAGGTGCACTGCGTAATGTCTGCCTCTTTGTGCTATCACACCTTAGGTACTCTGGGAGGGGGTTAATAGGCATCTTCTGGAGCCCTTCTATGGGAGAAGTTTCAGATGTGCTGGCAACAGGTGACATACACGCTTCCAGGACTAAACCTGGACAAAAGTGCTTGACAAAATGCATAGAAAAAGGAAGTCTAACACACCGAAACACTGAAGGGACAGCCCTAGCTGGTGGGCTCAGTATGATGGATTGAGCCTGTCTGTCTATCAGGTGGCAAAAACTGGACCAGAGAGCTCCGCTCTTTGTGGAAGAAAATACCCGGTTCTTTGGTCTTGAGCTTGGGTCTTTGGTTTGAAGAAAACAGATGGGGGAGCAGACATTGCTTGTGTCTGGAGGGGCCGTCTGCAATTAGAAAAGGAAACTGGAAATAGGGAACAAATCTGCCTCTCACTGAAATGGTCAGTTCTTGTATTAGTGGCTCTTTGCACAAGACTGCATATTCAAGTGATCTTTGTGGAATAGAAACAAGCCACTGCCCCAAGCTGTTGAATCTAGAGGCTGCTGAGTCAAGTGAAAATAATAATCCATGTTCTGCTCTTGGGAGGACCTATAGCTCCTGTGTGGCTGTCCAGCCAAACAGTGCTTCAAAGTCTCTGACGAGTTATACATAATTGACTGAGCATGCATTTTCTAACACTGCTTTGTACACAAACTGTCTTGGTGACAGTTTTTAATTCTGTTTGTGCACAGTGTAAGTGGAGAGACTAATAAAAGGAAGACATGTCTGTGTTGGTGAGCAACTACACATACCTGTATATACCTGCAGTTGCACTGGCATAAACTGGCATCATATTGTCATCAATTTTGAGAGGAATTCTGTCTGTTTATCTAGGCTTGGCATGACTGTGTGGGGGAAAAGGAAGTGTTTTTTGAGCTGGTGTTGGAAACAATGCTATTGCTAAATATAAGCAAGTAAAAACACAGTTGAAATGGGTCATGCTGTAATTTTGTTTCCTGTTTTACCAATCGTATTTATTTTCCTTTTTTTTCCCTACAGAACAATTCAATTAAAACATCGAAATACAACTTCTTCACTTTCCTGCCTCTCAATCTGTTTGAACAGTTTCAGCGAATAGCCAATGCTTACTTTCTTTTCTTGCTGATTTTGCAGGTATGAATGCACTGTGTTGTTTCTAGCAGATTGTATTGTCTGTTATCAAAGCCACTGTATGTACTGATAGTTGTAACAAAGTGCAAGCTATGTCCCTGTTATGAATTACCATCTCAGTAAAACCTTAAAGTAAATAGAAAGCAGGGCAGAAGAAAAGCAATTTCCTCTCTTACCTTTAGATATGAGGGTTTGAACTAAATGAAGAAAAAATGTAACTGAAGTTTTCAACAAATTGTGTATATTTTTCATGCCCTGTCCTACTACCCCTTTGTGTCTATGCCTGAGCACTACGGGCTGTCCTTGGATTTGCATTACTTATTCCTCCTGTAGTACAGAAGGAAGTTGTTTCTTATCCATGAGTTTAAAGGCAAATTCCATTGGCAGTCTCAAAGGAAACAGCAAGAAGAACAAGTTTGCAACCTGTGCTGTTTCCCTGGGAAGGAAGGAGTTAACATCAGGAAGGCTCCAGGTTGGAGCTAGTTTGCATAAAGCTGAATTATTGCTGCTCCCTGCTCGGCAAGGACAGGAAAGGTGTCTAATATGGAGCTTGTCAGGCACTGGCAACGCTATTGAACGTAGTGGCTCCTAATGGCATGGAGTTGCACTTCGCCCATGACTGTTGGCATACGACTCTGTCTGAACGCACCGGAGGAACTGATATCAGGATTTCTGCCCCTTTGCACTTTGCTAGACTATGGATAAATGCAGTGTACTCTGTTGTTGCTGAATCATACTGGAATACACGTTATCAACAAAAGGGTACAATTTTGATTATGTTTCAAGTATCCTATTTCAAATTTTACCATTTCAACGCACACAAGTTTTGCAAAATTACCTTTTCAAGTGCTCTTTTTCGATTTCATCTCAAAAAAGCATGGGCAAAATCTTGTTAAGCCTGTAGCAAACTATGTACAAACTTCGCCTATTTGCAGGGAACAAATTTGGCAAATTTCAGCCCACGTATATTTTTCAAGAAGCTAGTAAAAGTGCCTTTTCAGCTAAGCTGACAGCACCGTTCCTGTGTTGTTGTACTGCACTCTAGCTGTTTGTCTATCAAATTCATAGTATTTCAAACTATTCGCCTTAAATTATTCAGCTGTGTCTTTTGCTGAACCATCTAGGACCGACTGTGTAAGAGCATATAGCTTTTTCTGCTATTTGCATCAAGGTAGGTTAAAGAGGGCAGCTACTAGGCTTCTACATTTACATATCCCCACACTTAATTTTCCCCCTCCTCTGCCCACTTACTCCATCCCTGTATCACTGGGAGTATTTCTCCCTGCATCAGGAGTGGATGTGATGGGCAGGCGGTGGGACTGTGCCTCCCCACTCCATTGGCACAGCCCAGTAGGATGTGCGTATTCCCAGTTAGGTGAGAAGGTAGCGGTTACCCATCTCTGCAGCCTCCACAGCTCAGCGGGGCTGTGCTTGCCCCTAAACGCCGTTCCTCCTGGCCAGATTTGGCGGTGCCTGTAGGATCTGGGTTGTGATGGTGAGGCAGAAGGAGCAATACTGGTTGGACTCGATGATCTTGAAGGTCTCTTCCAGCCCAAGTGATTCTATGATTCTATGATTCTATGATACCAAAGAGCAGCTCTCCTCCCGCTGGCAGCTGCTTTAGTGGCATAAATGTCAACTTCACAATGCATGTGGACTTGACACTGCCCAAATCCAATCTGATGGACACAGTGAAGCTGGTGTCACATTGCTTCCACCATTAGAGCTGTTCTTCTAGAGGAAGGGAGGAACTATGCTGGGGCAAGACATCCATCTCTGCATCACTGAAGGCATGACAGGGTTATCGTCAGCTCTTGGGTCCTTTCACTATTAAAGATGTGATAAATAAAAATGGCTCTGTTGGTCTTGGAAGAGCAAGGTCAGCCCTGGCAACAGCTGTGTGTTGTTTATTGATATGAAGTTTACTTCAGCAAAATGTGAAGAGTTACTGAAACAAAAAACAGAAGCCTTTGAGGGCTCCGCACAGCAGGCCTTGCTCAGATACCTCTGGACCCCTCAGAGCAGGCTTGCCCATGTCAGTGCCTCCGGAGAAATCCACTGTGGACTTTGCAATCCTAATGTTAAAAGCAACAAGAAAGAGCAACCCACTGTGCTTCCTGACAGCTCCATGTTTATAAACTAAACCACAGTTTGGTTTGTAAGCAAAGCATGGGTTCCCTGCATCTCCCACCTTTGTGGCGTCACGTTTAAGTGACAGAGCGGCATTTCTGTCTTTATTCTGTATTTAAGTATCAGAGAAAAATGTTATGTACAGCTTGCACAGAAAACAGTGTTTTATTTCCATCTCTGCTGAACTGGGAGGAAATTTCTCATCTCAAATCTTTTCTTCCTACAGTTGATTCCTCAGATTTCCTCGCTGGCCTGGTTTACAACGGTGGTGCCCCTAGTGCTGGTGCTGGCTGTATCGGGAGTCAAGGATGCCATTGATGATTTTGTAAGATCTGTATTGCTGACTTGTACTTTGGAGTTTCCTCATGATTCTTAGGCAAAATGACTGAAGCAAACCTCTTAAAATAAACACAACCAGTGGCAGGCAGTTGGAGAACTGGTCTGTGGCCAAGATGGGGTCTGAGATTAGATCCACAAATCTATAGTTCATTACCTAAAAAGGAGCTAGAATTTCCAAATTACTGAGTAGCCCAGCAACTCTATTGACTTTGCCTGAAACTGTTCAGCTTGTCTGAAAATGTGGTCACTGATAGATATGTCTGGGCATGTGCACGGAAGTCTGTTTGTAAGCTTTCACTCTGGAGAGCTCATGTTATGCCATCTAGCTGCAATGTAGGCGGATAAAAGGAAGTAAGCCTACAACCCATGTGTGATTTTTCCAACTTGCCCAGCTTTGTCTGAAGTCTGCTCCCATCAGAGCTAATGGTCAAAGTTCCGTTGACTTCATGAGGTGACCTTAGAGCTGAGTTTAACATCTGATTTTCTCCCATTGTTAAAATTATTTTGATGCTCTATGGAGACTCAGTGCAGCTTTACAAGTGGGAGGGTGAGAGGTGGCAAGGTACTCCCCCAGGGAGCAATGCCAGCCTGGTCTAGTGGGAGGTGTCCCTGCCCATGGCAGGGAGGTTGGAACTAGATGATCTTTAAAGTCCCTTCCAACCCAAACCATTCTATGATTCTATGATGATCTGTGGCCACTTCCCATATCAGAACAGAGGAGTGGATTTCTCTGGTGTTGACAAGACTGTGATGGGCAGGACCAACGCTAGTGGAGTCAGGACTGTGCTAAGTGACATGCAGGGCTCAGCTCTCCTTCTTCCATCCAAGAGCAAGCCCCGTGTTGCCTGTTGCTCTTTGCAGTCCAGTCATGCCCTATGTTACTAGTATAAATGTGGGCTTAAATGTGACTCTGTTGTGACTCTTATCTGCCTGACCCATTCAGCCAGCTGGGTGAAAACCTAAAAATGTTAATGAACTGCCTACAGCTCTTGTGTGCTTGGTGTCCTGGAAATGCCTTTTAACATACTGATCAAATTTTCAGAATCGACACAAAAGCGACAAACATGTCAACAACCGCCCAGTCCAGGTCCTGATCAATGGCATGTAAGTCCTTTTTCTTTTGCTGTAATTTTGACTGGAAGAGCATTTTATTAATAACAATTTTTTTGTGTGTGATTCCAAAGGATCTCTAAACAATTTAAAATTGAATTGTCTTTCACAGCATTAGTTCACTGTGGTGTTCTGGACTATGAGTCTGATTAATAAACCCAAGACACAGTAAAGCAGACATTATGGCTGTGACTTGGCACTGACTAGTAACCTCTTTCTGCTCCTGCATAAACAGATTTTTAAATAAGTGACACTTTTGACAGCATTGTATTATTTGAGTCCTTACTCTAGAAATGACGGGCAAGGCTATCTTCCCATTTATGTTCACAGCATTTATTTCTGCATTAAGCAAAACTAGGCATTATCAACAAGCTATTTTAAATTGAGAAGCAGGAACGGCTTCCCCATACATGTCATAATACTTTGAGTGTCTGTGGCACTTCTGGCCTAGATATACTCAAAACATTTGAGCTGTGTGCTTCGGACATTGTACTGCTAGCACTGTTCTTCCCTGCAGAAAAAATAGCAGAGGCTATGTCTGCTTTTGTGGCAGACAGATGTGCTGTTTAGCTGCAGCTCCATGGAGTCCAGCTGCATGTAGGACAGAGCTGTAGACAGCTGCAAAGTCACTTGTGACTATCTTTTCCATGCTATAGATAGCAGTGTGTTGTGTAAACGCCAGCAGATGATCAAACAGTTAAAAATATAACCGGAAATTGAAGAACAAGAACATACTCTTTCTGCTTTCTGCTAAGTAAACCCGTTTCTTAGTTCACTGTGTATTAGTTACTGTGTCCAGGAAACATACATTGAAATAGAAATTTTCTAATATTTTGCCTTTGTTTAAAAACCGGGAACCATGAGTTCTGCCCAACTCTGACCATCATTGGAAAAGCAAGGCTGCACTGAGCTCAAGCTTGAATACCCAGCCCTCGAATACTGAGTCACCTCTAGATTTTGCATAGGCAGCTGTCGTGACTTGGTTACGTTGGCGCTTGCGGTTTCGCTGGCTGTTCGCATGCACACCTTGCTTAGTGCTGTGAAGGCCACTAAAGGAACGGGCTTACCCAAACGCATGCAGAGGCGAAGCACTTGCATTGACCTTCCTGACAGCCAGCCCCACACTGAACCAGATCTGTTGCTCTGGCCCTTCATACCACTTAGAAAAACTAACACCACTGGCAATTTTCCCAGATGTTTGGGAAGCTGGTTATGCAGAGTAGGAGAGGTTTTTTTCTTCTGAGACAATGTGGCCCTTTAGGAGAAGGAAATGAGTAGTCAGTCCAGGCAGAAGGACAGTGCACATGGACTGTGCTGCTACCCTGGGGCTTGGTCTCAATGCTGCATGTGGCACCCCGACCATTGTTACTGCTTTTTTTGTATCGCGGTGGCCCCTTAGCTTAGTATGGGTCAGGCTACATCATGGCACATCCATCTTGTCAACAGCCGAAGTCCTGATGGCACCCTAGGGTCTAGCTTGAGCAGCAGAGAGGAATAGCCAACTTTCTCAGGTGGTGTTTGTTTTATGTGCCTATTTACTAGGAGTTTTCTTGCAGGTTAAAGGACGAAAAATGGATGAATGTCCAAGTGGGGGATATAATAAAACTAGAAAACAACAACTTTGTGACGGTAAGTGTAGTCTCCATCCTGCTCTCAGTTGGTCTCTGCAATTACTGTTATCGCTCACATGCAAATTAGTCAGTAGTGATGATAACTTCCTCGGAGACCTGCAGTGTGCAGAAACCACAATTAGCATTGCAGTGCCATGCCCTCTGACCATGTGAACTCATGCCAAGTCTGCCTGTCTGTCTGTGTTCAGGCTGACCTGCTGTTACTGTCGAGCAGCGAGCCGCACAGCCTGACATACATCGAGACAGCTGAACTGGATGGGTAAGTGAGCCTGGTCCTCAGGCGCAATCACTGCTGCCTCATCTTCCCTGGTCACCCTGGGTGCTGCAAGCTTACCTGCAATAGCTAAAGTTTCTTAATATGTAGACTAAACTTTGGGTAGGTATCTTGAAAATAATATCTTCTGCTGGATACTTTTGCCTCTTTCAGTGCAAATGTCATGTGAGGAGGGGACTTTACTTTTTATTTTTAGTGACAGTTCTTCTAATGCTGAGAGTTAGTTAGAAATGCATTCCTGCAATATCACAGGTCACAGGCAAAAGCCTTCTGTTTCTTGTATCTCCCTTAGTCTTTTCTCTTAGCCAGATTATCTGGGTGAGATGATCACAATTAATAGCTCCAATAATCTCCTTTGGACTGCTATGTGATAAGATTAGTGCATGCACACTACAAAGGCTTCCAAACATTGCTCACTCTAGGGCAAAACTTGCCACAAGTCAGCGGGCTGCAACTAATTTGTATTACTTTGAATAAACTGGACCTGGCCTTATGTTTATGACCCAGTTTGCGTTACTTTTTCTGCATTGCCTGGAGCTAACATCAGCTCGAAGGACTAAGTAACACCAGAGAGATCAAGAAAGTCTCCTCCCAAGGCCCTACGGGCAGCCCTCTGGACTTTCCCTATCTGATTTCTGCCGAAAAAGAGCTTGTAGTTCTTGTACATACAAGTGCCAAGGAACACTTTTAGGATGCCCCAAACAAATGCAGTGTTTCTTTGACACTGCATTTCAAAGTCCCAAGCTACCTTGCCCCAGGACTGGAGTACTCTTCAGGACCAGAACACCATGGAAGAGGATCCAGAGCTGTCCTATATGCTCAGACACCTCAGCGTTCAGTGTGAATGGCAGGATAGACAGCGAGATGCTCAGGGAGATGAGATGCCAGATCTTGCACTTTGTGGCAAAAATGAGAACACAGAGCCACCTCACCCTCTTCTGTACCATGGTAACTTGTCCAAAAGAATTCTGGGCTGCCTGTCTTTGCAGCTGAAAGAGACGACAGCACCCTTTGGCCAGGTGAGAAAGACACATGATGGCATGGTCCATCACCTGTCTAAGGAAGAAGACTGTCCTCAAGAACAGAAGTGACTTTCAGGGAGACCTTTTAATTCACGTATGACTTTCAGCTCATGTTTTTGTCTCATGTTATTTATTACAGTGAAACAAACTTGAAGGTGAAGCAGGCACTGACAGTCACTGCAGAGCTTGGGGAAGATCTTCAGAAACTTACAGAGTTCAATGGTGAGTCTACGTGGAAAATTCACTTCCCAGAGGATTTGCCCAAACACCAGAGCCCAGAGAGTGCCTGGGAGTCTTCCAGGCTGGCTGCTGCTCCCTGCTGGCTATAAGCTCTTCAGAAGGTATAGGCAAGGAGGGGGAGGTGGTGGGGTGGCTCTGTACGCTAGGGAGTGTTTTGATTGTATGGAGCTCAGTGACTATGAAGGCAAGGCTGAGTGCTTACGGGTATGGATGAGGGCGAAGGCCAACAAGGCAGATACCGTGTTGGGAGCAATATAGACCTGTTATAGACCACCCAGTCAAGATAAAGTGAAAGATGAAGAATTCTACAAGCAGCTGACAGAAGTCTCACAATACTTAGCCCTTGTCCTAGTGGGGGACTTCAACTTACCAGACATGTTCTGGAAGTACAACACAGAAGAGTGGAAACAGTCTAGGTCATTCCTGGACCGTGTGGAGGATAACTTCCTGACACAGCTGGTAAGTGAACCTACCAGGGAAGGTGCCTCGCTAGACCTGCTGTTCACAAACAGAGAAGATCTGGTGGGTGATGTGGTGGTTGGAGGCCATCTTGGGCTTAGCAACCATGAAATGACAGAGTTCTCAATTCTTGGAGAAGTAAGGAGGGAGGTCAGCAAAATCTCTACTATGGGCTTCCAGAAGGCAGACTTCAACCTGTTCAGGGCACTCATTGAGAGAGTTCCTTGGGAGACAGTTCTGAAGGGCAAAGGGGTCCAGGAAGGCTGGATGGTCTTCAAGAAGGTAGTCTGGGAGACGCAGGAGCAGGCTGTCCCAATGTGCCGTAAGACAAACTGGCAAGGAAGACGACCAGCATGGCTGAACAGGGAGCTTCTGCTGGGACTCAGGGAAAAAAGAGGAGTTTACCACCTTTGGAAGAAGGGGCAGGCAACTCAAGAAGAGTATAGGGACCTAGTAGGGTCATTCAGAAAGAACACCAGAAAGGCAAAAGAACAGCTAGAACTTAATCTGGCCACTGTTGTAAAGGATAATGAAAAAAGTTTTTACAAATACATTAAAAACATAAAAAGAGCCAGGGAGAATCTCCACCCTTTTCTAGATGCAGAGGGGAAGATTGACAACAAGGACAAGGAGAAGGCTGAGGTACTTAATGCCTTCTTTGGCTCAGTCTTCAATAGCAAAACCAGTTATCCTCAGGGTATTCAGCCCCCTGAGCTGAAAGACAGGGATGGAGAACAGAATAAACGCCCCATAATCCGGGAGGAGGCAGTGACCTGCTATGCCAGCTGGATAGACACTGGTCTATCAGGCTGGATGGGATCCACACAAGAATGCTGAGGGAGTTGGTGGAGTAGCTTGCCAAGCCACTCTCCATCATTTATCAGCAGTCCTGGTCAACAGGGGAGGTCCCAGACGACTGGAGGCTTGCCAGTGTGACACCCATCTACAAGAAGGGCTGGAAGGAGCATCCAGGCAACCACAAACCTGTCAGCCTGACCTTGGTACCAGGAAAGATCATGGAACGGTTCATCCTGAGTGCACTCACGCAGCCTGTGGAAGGCAAGCAGGGGATCAGGCCCAGCCAACATGGGTTCATGAAAGGCAGGTCCTGCCTGACCAACCTGATCTCCTTTTATGACCAGGTGACCCACCTGGTGGATAAAAGAAAGGCTGTTGGTGTTGTCTACTTGGACTTTATCAAGGCCTTTGACACAGTCTCCCACAGCATTCTGCTAGAGAAGCTGGCAGCCCATGGCATTGACAGGTGGACTCTTTGATGGGTTACAAACTGCCTGGATGGCTGACCCCAGAGAGTTGTGGTGAACAGCGTTAAATCCACTTGGTGTCAGGACTCAAGTGGTGCTCCTTGGGGCTCAGTTTTGGGGCCAGTTTTGTTTAATATCTTTATTGATGATCTGGATGAGGGGATTGAATGCACCCTCAATAAGTTTGCCGACAACACCAAGTTAAGCAGGCGTGTTGATCTGCTTGAGGGTAGGGAGGGTCTGCAGAGACATCTGGACAGGCTAATCAATGGGCTGAAGCCAATGGGATGAGGTTCAACAAGTCCAAGTGCCGGGTCCTGCACTTGGGTCACAACAACCCCAGGCAGCGCTACAGGCTTGGGGAGGAGTGGCTGGAAAGCTGCCTGGCAGAAAAGGATCTGGGGGGCCTGGCGGACAGTGGGCTGAACATGAGCCAGCATGTGCCCAGGTGGCCAAGAAGGCCAATGGCATCTTGGTCTGTATCAAGAATGGTGTGACCAGCAGGAGCAGGGACATAATGGTGCCCCTGTACTCGGCACTGGTGAGGCCACAGGTTGAGCACTGTGTGCAGTTTTGGGTGCCACACTACAGGAGGGAGATTGAGGTGCTGGAGCGTGTCCAGAGAAGGACAACGAGGCTGGTGAGGGGTCTGGAGAACAAGTCTTATGAGGAGTGGCTGAGGGAACTGGAGTTGTTTAGCCTGGAGAAAAGGACACTGAGGGGAGACCTTATTGCTGTCTACAACTACCTGAAAGGAGGCTGTAGAGAGGTGGGGGTTGGTCTCTTCTCCCAAGTAACAAGCAACAGGACAAGAGGAAATGGCCTCAAGTTGTGCCAGGGGAGGTCTAGATTGGATGTTAGGAAAAACTTCTTCACGGATAGGGTTGTCTAGCTTTGGAACAGGCTGCCCGGGGAAGTGATGGAATTGCCATCCCTGACATATTTAAAAGCCGGGTAGACATGGTTTAGGGGTGGTTTTGGCAGTGTTATATTGATGGTTGGACTCAATGATCTTAAAGCTCTCTTCCAACCTAAGTGATTCTGTGAACCCTCTGGATGCAGAGGCAGGAAAACAAAATGGGCACATCGCCGTCTCTGCAATGGGTATGAACAGCACAGATAGAGAAAGAGGTCCTCCTTTGCTTGCAGGTCTCTTGATGCTCTGCGTGGCTATCACCTGAAACTGCGTTGGTGGGAATTCTTCTTCTGGCCACACACTTTTCTGTATCATCAATCTGTGCACATTGAGATGACCCACATCAAACCTCGACACGAGTTTGTGTAATTGCACAGTGGAAACTGTTTTCCCCAAAGTGCATGCTTACTTCCGATTTCAAGGTATTTTCACAATGCACTTTTACATTGATGCAGAAATGTTGATGCATCAACTACATTTAGCAGCCTAGCAGCGGCACTTCCCAGACACTGTGCAGACCTGAGGACTAATTCTGCGTGCAGGACAGGGGACTAATTCCCGGCCTGAAGCCTCATCCTGCCAGCATTTCTCTCCTCTCTCGATGTCACAATACAGACTGCATTTTAAGATATTTAAAGACAGGCAGTGCAGATGTTGTTAATAGGCTACGTGTTCTTTCTTAGCACTGTGTTGTATATCTAATTTAGAATGGAATGGAACAGACATTTCAGTTGAAGGGGACCTGCAACGATCATCCAGTCCAACTGCCTGGCCACTTCAGGCTGACTGAAAGTTTAAGCGTGTTGTTAAGGGCATTGTCCAAAACTCTCTGAAACACTGACAGCGCTGGGGCACTGACACCTCTCTAGGGAGCCTGTTCCAGTGTGTGACCACCCTCTGAGTAAACAAATGCTTCCTAATGTCCAGTCTAGACCTCCCCTGGTGCAGCTTTGAGCCATTCCCACGCGTCCTGTCACTGGATACCAGGGAATATCTAGCAGCACAGACACAGAAAGGAGCCAGACCTGTCAAAAACAGGATACTCCATGCTCACACATCTTCTGTCTGCAGAGCAAGGTTGGGGGAACAGACTGAGCGGTGCTAGTCACGCTCCGTAGTGCCCTGCTGGCTTAAGTACGAGGGCAGGATTACGGGAAGAGTCAGTATGGAAAGGGGTGGAGTGAGTGCTGCTGTCCTTGGAACATCTCAAGGACTGCAGGCTCTCAGGAAATATTTTTAGATAAAGAGGAAAAATAATTTTAGAAAAATTCTCTTCTAAACAATTAGATGATTCCAGGACAAGTGGTGGGGACGTGGTGGAGAGTTAGCATAGCTGGTATGGTCCCTGGGAGAGCAATCCAAAGGCACAGGCTTTTCCTTTCTCTTCTACGTTGAGTTTTTATGCAACAATTTGTGTGGTCTCAGCTGAGTGTCAGATGAGGATTTCTCTGAAGCGATGACTGAGGTTCTGAGTGTTTTAGGTCTTGAGAAATATGTTTTTACAGGTGCAGTTAGGTGCTTTACGATAATAGAATGGCATGCCTTAATTATTTTCCTGAAGAGCTGCACTGTATATCAATTCGTAAGCAAAATCTAAATCTCAAACAATTTTTCAAGCATTTTCTGTGTAATGCTTATCTAAGGATACTGTATTCTTGAAACTGCATAATTAAAAAAAATGTTTCAAAATATTTTGTAAAATTAAAACATTTAAAATCAAATGTTTATTTGTCCTTTAAATCTCTATTTTAGTTATATTGTAAATAAAAGTGGCATCTTCACAATACTTAAAATTAATAAAATGCTTCCCAGGATGATTTATATTTGGCAGAGTTCTGGGAAGAGTGCTTGGAATCAGACCCAACCTTGCCTTTCCCTTAGCAAACCTCTGTAGAAGTATTTAAATATTTATGTAACTCTTTATCTAATTACTCCTTAAGACAGGAAGAGAGGAAAGGGTTGAGCAGCGAATACAGGCACTCAGTGGAATGCTTAATGTCAGTTATGATGTTTGTTGACATCGCAATCGTTCAGATAAGGAAGATGCTTGCAAAATGCTGAACTTCTTTATTTGATTTGGGGAACTGGGAGATGAGAAAGGAAACAATACTTTCCAGTTACCTACTACTTATCACATGTAGACTCGGCAGTGTTTCTGGCTCTTTCAGGCGAAACACATTCCAGATATCTTCTTGCTGGTAGTGGGAGGAGGAGGAGGCAGGAGGCACAGTGCCTTGCTGAGATATCTTCAGCCGCAGGATTACTGGGGTCAATGCAGGTCAATTGACTGAATCTCTAAAGCATCTCATTTTTTTTGGTCCAATGTGGATGAATCTTTTCTGGCCTCAAAATCAGCATACCAGTAACCCAGACCCACCCACTTATTGGAAAGCAGATGTGGATGCTGACATGACACGAATGTTGTCCCGTAGCCGGCGGGAAGAGAGGCACAGTCTTCCCAGTGGGGGACTGTGCCCCGTGTTTCATTCACCAAAGTCTCACTGTGCTGTGTTTCATTCAGGTTGCACTGCAAAGCCTCTGGTTTCTTTGTGCTTTTCAAGGGGCTGCAAGGGCTGTAGTTATCGCAGACTTTTAGAAATTATGGAGTACAGGGCTGATTGTTCTTGGATTAACTAAATGATAAACTAGAAGATCAGCATAGTTGTTAGTATGAACTCTGATGTTGCTTGTGTCACAGAATTTCCTCAACACTTCATCTTTCAAGTCTGGCGATTGGCCTGCCCTACAGTAGAGCTACTTTTCTATGAAAAGAACAGCCATTCTGGGTTTTAAAATTTGCAGTGGTGGAGACTATCACAATACTCAAAGTTGTACTTTCTTTATGAACTTCTCCGGATTTTGCTTCCAGTCTCTTTTGAGCCTGGTGTGCTTTGTCTGAGAACAGCTGGAAGAGCTGTATTCTCTGTAAATGCTAGTTCTTATGTAGATATTTGCAGCCTGCAACCAAAATAACTTTAATGTTCCTGCTGATTAACTGAACAGACCAAACTCTTGGAATCCCTTTCAATGAAGTGTATTTGTATTTTCCAGTTCTTTCCATCACGTCCACAGGGCTCTGCTTTGAATCTTTAGAGCTCAGATGCAAATGTTGATTTGAGTTTTATTTATTTATTTATTTAACCATAGTAATTTTTATACCAAAGTATCTGAGTTTAAATATTCTATTACAAGAAATAAATACAAAACAAGGAAACAGAAACAGGGTCTTCAATCACTTACAGCATCAGCTGCATTGTCAAAGGTAGCAGTACCTTTCTTTATGCGCCTCTGGGAGTTAAGGTATAAAACAGATGAAATTAAAAAAAAACAGTGAACAAAGACTCCTCACTTAATTACTGTCTTGCAGGCTTCAGGCTATGATTTTTCTCGCTTGGTCTCCTGCAATTTTAAAGAAAATGGAATAGGAATTATGGGAGGTCAGCACTTTTATCTGAAGTTATTCCCGTGACTTCCTACCACTTGCTGTGAAAGGACTGAAAGTATGTTGCTGGTTCAACATTTCTTCTCACCTGCTTAGAAGCTGTGGAAACTTTGTTTTGGACTCCACCTATACAAAATTGACATGTTCAAAGAACAGGATAAATGCAAATTTATTGCGGTCCATTGGATTATGATGCGAATACGGGGAAAGAGCAATATCCTAAAATATCAGTAAATATAAGATACAGGATGGGAATGAGAAGGTCAGGAGTGGACTGCAGCTACAGTGCAGCTGCAGAATGAACAGCTGAGAATGCAGTATTGACGCATATTTCTAGGACAAGAACATTTCCAGCATCTTTTCATTTTTACCTTCCTTTTACAGGTGAAGTCAAATGCGAGGCACCAAACAACAAACTGGATAAGTTCACTGGAACGCTTACTCTTCGAGGAGAGAAGTATGCCTTGGACAATGAGAAGATGTTGCTGAGGGGCTGTACAATTAGGAACACAGACTGGTGCTTTGGTCTTGTTATTTATGCCGGTAGGTAGAAAAATTGACGTGACTTGCAGAGCTCAGCAGCGCTAGCGTGGAAGATCATCACACACACTATGCACAAAGGAAACAAGAATTTTCCTCTTTGGAAAACAGCTTTCTACCATGTACAAAACCAAAAGCAAAACAATACATGAGATCCCTTGTCTTAACTCTAGGCTAGAAATTATGCATATTACAGGGGATTTTAATCGGAGATTTTTTTTTGATTTTGGTCTATAAGAGAAAACTGGATTGCAAACGCTACATTACAACAGCCAACTCCATCTTGATTAAGTGCTTTAGTAAGCAGAATTAGTCTTTTATTTCAGAAATGCATGCAGCAAAGTACATGAGAAACATCTTGATTGATCAGTAAGAAAGAATGTAAGAATTAAATCTGTTTAAGAATTAAAGGTGAATTAAATCTGCCTTTACTGGCCCACACTGTGCCAACTGGAGTCTTTCTCTCACCAGGCTTGTTCAAAATTTTTCACTCTTAAGTGTATTCGATTAAAAATTCCAAAACATTTCTGTGTTATTTTAATTCATGTTGAATATCAGGGTCATTGATAATACTATTGTAGACCATTAGATCTATGGTTTTTATGAGCATAGACCTGCTATTGTTTCTACACTGCTGTAGACATGTGAGATGGTGTATAACTTGTCACTAATAACAGAGCAGTATCAGGTATCCTGTGAAAAGTAATTAAACCTGAAAGGGAGGATTGACTGTTCAAAGAAGAGAGCAGGATCAAAATCTAGAATTAATGACTCTATGTGACTCCATATAATCTAAGGCAAGCGACTTAACCTTTTTCCGCCTAAGTTTCCCACCAGCCCTGTAAACTGTATGTACCGGCCTTCAAGAAAGCTGTGATGGGTATTTATGCTGTAAAGCACACTGTGGCCTCAGAGGGAATCAGCTTTAGAATGGCTAAGCTTTATTACTGAAATTCATGAGTGTGTTTCATCTCCAGGGCCAGACACCAAGTTAATGCAAAACAGTGGGAAAACAACTTTTAAACGGACGAGCATTGACCGGCTCATGAATGTCCTTGTGTTGGTGGTAAGTCTGATTAATGTATCTTCATTTCTTCAGATGTATTCATCACTTCCAGATGCTTCACCTCTTTGTCCGCACAAATGAGGAAATATCAGAAGTGACTAATGATAAAAAGAAAAAAAATATATAACTTATTAGCACCCTGAGTTCTTCAGTGCCTCTGCCAGCCTATTTGCAAAGCAAGGACATTACATTGATGGCGTTACGGACCTTTCTTCTGAGCTTTTCATTTGCCATGCTCTCCCTTGCTCTGCTTTTTTTTTTTTTTTTAGTGATAATCACTTTGAAGCCTGCAAATATCTTTTTTCCCTAGTAACTTTGTCATTTTCTATTTAAATAAACATTAACAGTTCTCCCTCTTCTTTCTAATTTCTCGGCATCTTTGGTGATATCTGCATCAGACTTGGTAATTGAGTTTGTTAATTTACACGACGCCAGCTTCTGACTTAACACATTAGGAGAAAATCTTAGACATGGTCTCATTAATACTCAGAAAATCGTGGTTTTAGCAGCTGGGAAATTTGAGAACACTAATCTTGTATAGCAGGCAATCTCCTCAAATTAGAAAAGAGATCTGATTTGAAGTCTAAGCTTGTCAGTGGTTTTAACAAATGGCAAACACTTCCAGGCAGAGGTAAGGATTCTTTTACAGAGACTCTCCCAAGATTTTACCACTTGAGCTCAAAGCTGCCCAGGGAAGGAAGACATGCACTCTAACACTGCTTTACACAATGTTGCTTGAAGAGAAGCTCTTTAGTTTTTGGCTTTTATTTTCCTTTGGATGCAAGTTCCTCATCCTCTTTCGTGCATGCTGCACCACCTTCAGTTTATGACACTGGGAAGGTCTGGTGGCTACCGTCTTCCCTCTTCTTCCCTCCTGCCCTGGCTCTCCAGCCCAGCCTGACACTGTAGATCCATTGCCAGGTGCTGGAGCAAGCCCTGGGGAAGGCAGAGCTCAAGGTGTCTGACAGCAGCCTGCCCATCCTCAGGGCAAGGCTGCCCTGAGCTCTCGCTGCCCTTCCTCCTCAGCACTGGGGCTTATAGCACAAACACAGAGTCATAGGATGGGTTAGAGTTGGAAGGGAGCTTAAAAATTATCTAGTTCCAACCCCCTGCCATGGGCAGGGACACCTCCCACTAGACCTGGTTGCTCAAAGCCCCATCCAGCCTGGCCTTGAACACTTCCAGGGATGGGGCATCCACAGCTTCCCTGGGCAACCTCTTCCAGTGCCTCATCACCCTCAGAGTGAAAAATTTCTTCCTGAGATCTAATCTAAATCTCCCCTCTTCTGGTTTGAAGCCATCACCCCTCGTTCTGTCACTACACGCCCTTGTGAAAAGTCCCTCTCCAGCTTTTTCGAAGACTGCCCCACTCTCCAACTTTGCCACTTCACCCCAGCCTCTGTCCTCCTGCTTTTTTCTCAGGATCCTGAAAGCTCTTTAGGTGGGCCCATGGATGAGAGTTGTTACAGAGCAGGTTGTGTCTCTGTGAGACTGAAATTGTACCAAAGCAGCAGCAGTTATCTCAACTTCCAGAGCTGTGAAGCAGTGTCCTGAATATCTGTGCATGTGTATTTGCTGTAAACCAGGGCCACAGTACAGAGAGGCACTCCAGAGTCATCTTCAAGCCCCCTTGAGTCCTTGCTCCATGTACAGTAAGAACACAGCCTTGACTGCAGTAATAATACACCAGTCTCCACCAACTGAAAATCTTGATTACAGTCATCAGCTTGTTTTCCTCACTGTTTTCTTCCCTTGCGCTTAAGGGGAAAGCAAAGTTTGGGCCTCTTACATTCAAAATTTTGCAAGTATTTGAAAAAAATCACGTTTTCTTAGATGTTCTGCTATGTTTTAACTGGAAAGGAGGATGGGCTGTGGGGTAGGGCTGTGAGGGATCCACGGGGCACAGAAACAGGGCAGAAAAAAACTGACTAGGGAACTCAGAATTTAGTGTGTGATTAAGGTTTGCCAGATCTCCTTTCACAAGTCAAGGGTCCCACCCAGAACTTTCAGTCTGTTTGGCCTTTCTTCATGAATGCGAACAAGATGAGTTTACCTCCTGGCTCTGTTTTAAAAAACTGAGCAAGTTGCAGTTGATTGCATCAGCCTCTGCTTGGTTTCTTGGGCGCTGATGGAGCCAAGGGTGTGTTTTTCTCCTTCGCACATTTTTAAGGCACCTAACATTTTAGTGTCTAAATAAAGCTCTGTCCTACCCTAAGCACCAGGCTCTTTGCACACCCAAGAGATGCGGCATCAGTTCCTTCCAGCTCACTGGGTGGCCAAAGGTTACATAGCACGGTCATAAAATGAGGCCATATATTGCACTCCTGAGTTTGGAAATAAAAAGCAACCACAGCTTGCTATGAATAGCTCATTTTAACTGTAATGAAACTTGTTCCATGTAAACACTGGCAAAGCTGTTTTGTGTTTAATTGTGCGTAAAACTTTCAGGCGCAAAGCAATGTTTAAGCAAGGCTCACCAATGTCCTGGTTAGATGTCACCTTGGTCTGTCCCAACAAGGGTTAATCAGGAGTGAAGCTTTCCAGATGGCAACCATAGCTGCATTTTCACATTTGGAAGTGTTTCTCTGGTGTCTGAGGAAGAAGTGAATGTTCTTCCACTGGGGACACACGCATCAGCTCCAAGAATGCTTTCTCCGCCAAAACTCACTTTTAGCAGGTTTGGGGAAGTGTGTTTTCATAGAAATAGCGCTGTCACCTTCATCTCTTAAGCAACTTATTGCTTCAAATCCTAGAGCAGAAATCAAAGTGCCAATAAAGAAACCGAGACAGTTTGAATTCACAGTCCAACAGGAAATGTTTGTCAAAAGCCACCTCCTCTTTACATAAGTCCTACTCAGTCCTGCAGGGGAACTCTTGCAGGCAAGTCATAGGCAGGACACAGGGAGGGAGGATGTTCATGGCGGGAAGCCCTGTGAGTATGCACAAGCCTACAACTGGGTTTTTTTCATGTCCTCCTCTTGCAGCGCTGTGGTTATGATTACAACAACCCCCACACAGTTGTTTCTCCACACAGAAATTAATCTCCGGGGCCACTGTTAACATCTTTTGCATTTGTCTCAAAGCAAACTGCATGTTAGTGAACTTTGTTTAAGCACGAGTATTTTGCACAAGTTGAGCTGTTAGGGACAAGGGCGTGGACATGCAAAATGCACATAAAGCCACTGCAGTCATAGACAAGAGCTGCTGTGATTTAGAATCATAAAATCGTAGAATCATTGAGGTCAGGAAAAACCTTTAAGATCATCAAGTCCAAACGTAAACCTAACACTACCAAGTCCACCACTAAACCATGTCCCTCAGCACCACATCTACAAGTCTTTTAAGTACCTCCAGGGATGCTGAGTCCATCACTTCCCTGGGCAGCCTGTTCCAGTGCTTGACAACCCTTTCTGTAAAGAAGTTTTTCTAATATTCAACCTAAGCCTCCCGTGGTGCAACTTGAGGACATTTCCTCACTTGTTACTTGGGAGAAGAGACCTACCCCCACCTCTCTACAGCCTCCTTTCAGGAGGTTGTAGAAAGCAATAAGGTCTCCCTTGAGCCTCCTTTTCTCCAGGCTAAACAACCCCAGGTCCCTCAGCTGCTCCTCATAAGACTTGTGCTCCAGATCCCTCACCAGCTCCGTTGCTCTTCTCTGGACACGCTGCAGCACCTCAATGTCTTTTTTGTAGTGAGAGGCCCAAAACTGAAGTCATGAGTACAGAGGGATGAGCACTTCTCTATCCCTATACAGGAAAGTTCAGTTGCTGTCTTGCAGCAGCCATGTATATTTCTGTTGCTGCAACATACATTGAATTTTTTACATGGATTGTGCTATTGTACAAACTGACAATTTTTAACCTGTGGGACAGTGAGGAATCATCCAGGGTACAGTAATAAGATAGAAAAGCACAGTGATAAGATAGAGGAGCCAGCTGGGTCTTCTAATCACGTTCTTTTACAACGGACAAGGTCTGCAGAGACAAGTAATATCTTTTACGTGACCAACAGAAATATCTGTAAAAATAGACAAGCTTGCCTATTTTCTCCATCGATGTCTATAGGCTTAACAAAGGACATTACCTGTCCCTGGGTCATGCCTCATATATCTTTAGGTCCTGATGATTACAGCCACACAAATTGAAGTCTGTTTTTACTGCTGGTCACGGAGGTTTAAAAACACTGCACCACATTCCTTATGAGCAAGTGATACTGTCTCCATTTCACAAGCGGAGTAATTTATTGGGCCTCCCACAATTAAATAGACAAACTACTACTGATGTGGGAAATAAATGTGTCCCCTGAAACGCAACCCAGCACCTTTACTTACTACAGTCCCCTTTTAGCATCTTCTTGGTAGTAAAAATCGAGTTCGTTGGACGTGAACTTTTCACCAAGTGATTGAAATCGCTCCATAAAAGTATCCTTCTTCCTCTCATAGATTACCTCAGCAATATAAGTATCAGCTTTACCAGCAAGGTTTTTGTTTATACCTCAATTACTGTTTTTTAGAAAGGTTGATTACTGTTTTAATGTCATTGTTACTTGGTGGCATTATACATAGTAGCCCAACTTAATGATATTTCCTCCCTAGTGATTATACTTGCAAAACGTGATTTTTAATTGCTCTGTTGTGCAGTTTGTTAACTCCATATGTTCATGCTTTTATTGGTACATTATTTGTTTTAAGTAACTTATTTGGAGAAGTCCATATCAACAGAACTGGATTTATTACCATTTGTCCAGGAAGGATGTCAAGCTAACTTCAATTTACTTTTCCCTCAATCACCATTTCCACCTTTCAAATACTGGAATTATGTTAGCAGATTTTCATTATGGTGGAGCTTCCCCATTTTCAAAGCATTGTTAAAAACTAACCTCATTGGTTGTGATAATTTCTCAGCTAGTACCTCTAAGCTTTCCTCTTTAAATTACCTGGACCCACTGGATTGAAATTGCTGATTATTACAGACAGAACCACATAGTTTTCCTTTTCACAGAAGATAATCTGCCTTTTCCATCTGCTGCAACATACGGTATAGGTACTTCCTTCTGCTTCATTCCTCCTTCATTCATGGAGGATTTTATGTTGGACATGTTTGCTTTTTCCACACCTGTTTATGAGTTTACTTTTGTCTTTTCTTCATATTTTATACGGCTATTAGATATTCATAGTTCTAGAATTCCTTGCAGTTTATATTAATTTCTGTTAACGTCCACTCTTGCCCTTCTTTTTGTACTCTTTTCCAAATACTTGTATTGCCACATTCTTGTCTCCTATTAATCAAAAATGCTTTATGCCCTATGTAATGTTTTTGTGTCTATTAAATGGCGTTCCTGAGCAAGTCTCAGTTTCACTAATGTGTCCCACTCCAAAATTGTCTTCCCATTTTCTGTTCCCTTGGTTGCTTTAGGCTTCAGGAAATAGGCTTCTCTGATGTCCAAGGATGCACATCACTGATTAGTGTTGCTTTCTGTTTGCTCAAGGGAAATGTAATCAAATTGTGATGGCAGGTACCAAGGCAACCATTAGTTCTGAGTCAGTGATTAACTCTCCTTTAACCATCAGAAGGATATCCATGGCTGAATTCCAACCTGCACAGTGCTGGATTTCCTGTGTTACAAATTCTCTTTAGTAGTTGTTCAGAAACATTGAGGAAAACTATGATATATCCACCAAATGGCCAGGTAAAGTCCTCCAGGAAGCTTCTGTTCCCAAGTAGGCAGCCAGATGTTTGAGGATCCACAGATGTTTGAGGATCCCAGCTCAACTTACCTATAATGACATTTGACGTTCTGCAGCCAGCTACCCATGAGCACCCTGGTTTAGGTGTCTGCTTGGATCTTGAATCCCCAGCTGCTTGAAGCCTCGTGATTCCAAATTGCCAGACTCTGCAGTGTGTAACATTGTCCTTGAGGTAAAAGCATCATGACTTTGCCGGTTTTCCTCCTTCCTTTCCTCCTTCCTTTCCTCCTAGGAAACTTTCTGTGTGATTCAGGGTGTCCAACCCAATTTCAGGAGGGCGTTCTGATGAACCTGTACCTAATGAATTCCTTGTGTCTAATATGCAGTGTCTTTGGGTTTGGTTTTTTTTTCAGATCTTTGCATTTTTAGCACTGATGTGCCTTATCCTAGCCATTGGCAACGGCATCTGGGAACATGATAAAGGCTACTACTTCCAGGTCTATCTGCCCTGGGCAGAAGGTGTCAGCTCTGCCTCCTACTCCGGCTTCCTCATGTTTTGGTCGTATGTGATCATTCTAAACACAGTGGTGCCTATTTCGCTCTACGTCAGGTACGTACCAGAACCTCCTTTCATATTTCATCTGAGGAGAGGTCTAGCTTTTGCCTCAGCTGGGAGCAACATTTTCCCAACATTGTCCACAATGCAGCCATATTGTGGACAATTAGACACAACCACAGTGATGCTTTTCTTCTTTTTGCTGCTCTCAGAGGCCTTTGTCAGGGTTGGAGCAGGGACAGCAGAGAGCCCTGGAAGAGGAAAGGATGATATTGCAGTTAAAGAGGAGGTGTAGGTGTAGGATGCTGTAGGAGTGACTGGAAGCCTGTTACTGGCAGCATCTTGCTCTCTCCCACTTGCACTGCCCATCAAACAAAGTGAATGGCATGTTCTTTGAGGTGGCTGTCGGGCTCCGTGAGGTGTGGATTCAAGCTAAGTAGGTGTATTCAGGTTGAGGATCTGTAGTACTTGACGCTAGATGAGCAGAGTGAATGTCACCACTTCCAGGAGAACGTAGCGCTATGTTGGTTATTGCAGATAGGTAAACAGGGGTAGAGGGCAGGCAGCACATCTACGATGCTCTCAAAACCTTGAGGTTGGGCTGTAGACTGGGTAGGCCTGCATAGTTTTATCATTGGACCTATCTCTTCAGGCAGCTTTGTTACTGAGACCCTCCTTTGTGTTGGTGAATGGGAGGAATTCATCTCATTCCTGCCCAGAGTGTCACACCAGCAGCAAAGTGGAAATTTATGTTGTCTGCGAACACAATGACTCGCTTGTTGTGGAGCTCTGGGTTGATTCAGCCATTGCTGTGCTCATCCCCTGGCACCAGGCTCAAGCCACCCCCGAGCCCTGCTGGAAACCTTCCCTGTCTGAGCATTACTCCTGAAGCTGCACCAAGTGAAACCCACGGCTCCCGCCTCACTTTTCAGTCTGAAAAATTCTGAAACTTTTTAAATACATTTATAAGTCATCGTTTTATAGATAAAGGAAAATAATTTGCTATAAACCTAACATTATTTCAGTGGGACTTGCTTCAGCGTTGCTTACTACAGGCCGTTAGAGGACAACCTGATGAGTACACCCTGTCATTACCTTCAAAATTGTTTTCTAATTGCAATTGCTAATAGTGGTGCTGAAGACAAAGATCTTGTCCCTTAAACTAATGAATATTCCATCATCTTCTCGTTCTCCAGTGTAGAGATTATACGCTTGGGTAACAGTTTCTACATTGACTGGGACCGTAAAATGTATTATCCGGTGAATGACACACCAGCTCAGGCCCGTACCACTACACTCAATGAAGAGCTGGGGCAGATCAAGTACATCTTCTCAGACAAAACAGGAACTCTCACTCAGAACATCATGTGTTTCAACAAGTGCTCCATCAATGGCAAATCCTACGGTACGTTACCTATTTGTCTTATTCTCTGGGTTTTATTCTATTATATGCCTCTTGGTCAACAGAGACTAAATGTGACATCCAGAAGAGAGTGTATTGCAAGAAACTGCAGTGCTTAAGTGCAGGGCTGCCCACTAGGGATGCCTGGACAGCCCTGATTACATCACTTGCATACCTTGATATCATTTTCCTTTCTCTTGTTTCCCCATTTTGCCACCCTTTTACCTCTCTTTTTCTACCCCAGTATTGTCCCAACTAAAGAACCTGAGCCTTATTACTTTTTCCTCAGTGGTTGTCCCAGTTTTACTACATCTGTAGTCAATTTTATTATTTTTTTTTTCTGATATCACTGTCTAGGTAATCTCGGCCTTTTAAGGTATTATTGATGTGGTTACCTATGTGTTGCTAACCCTGCAAATCATAACACATAATTCACATAACTAACTCTCTGTTAACCACCTGTGAAATCATCCATCCCTCAGGGTGTTAGCTGCACATTTTGTCAGCTCCTCACACTGTTATCTCTCACATTAAGCAATTTCTCATGTCACGAGTAGCAGTTTTCCACATCCTGTTCAGGTAGCTTAACCTTCAGTCAGCGCCTAGTCAGTGGCTTGGTCATTTGTCTGCAGCCCTGACATACTGCACCTACCAGAAAAGAGAAAACTTTGTAGGGAGTTGGAAAAAGTGGGAAGAAAAGTTGTTAGCTCTGTTAGATCCTAAGAGTCATTGACTTAAAAGTCTCATTCATGTATGGTCCTGGGCAGTGTTCGTCATAGTGCTCAAGAGGTCCTAACAATTCACAAACTGACTAGTTGATTAACATCATTAGATTCACCCAGAGAAATTAGTCACTGCTTATTCGTACAGTGATGCTCATTTTGCCTTTGTCAGACCTGCTGATGCACTACTGTGCCAGAAATTTTGTCTTTTTTCTCAGTGCTATTAGCTGGCCTGATAAAAGAAGTTATCTTTTCCTATAAATCTTGTTTTGTGTATAGTTGGACACCACCATATCTCAAACAGTGTTACTATGCTAGCCAATGTCAGTGTGGCTGAACAGCTTGAAAAATATTCAGTCTGTTTGTTCCTGTGTCCTGCAGTTGACTTCCCCAAAGTGGATGTCACCATGAAACTTAGACATAGGATGTGGGTTCAAGAAATTAATAGGAAATAATACTAAGGAAATAATAGGAAATCTGCAGAAAGGAGGCGGGCAGTCTATTGCCTGTAGTTTTCTAAATGCTTGGCTTCTTCCCTGGAGTGTAATTCTTTGGATTTACTGCTCAGGGGCATTTGGGACAGCCATGCCAGAAAGGAGGAGTTAGTTCCGCTGCCAGAGAGGGTACTCTGGAGGCTTGGACTTCCCATTGGGAAGGAGGTGTCTAAAAGCCTCTCTGTACAGTTCCTAGGGGACCAACCGATGTGCAGTTCTCAGGAGACATGGCTTCTGAGTTTTTTCTACACCCTCAGGGCTTCTGTGAAGGAATACCTGTACTTAAAATTGACTGTAGTCACAGTTGAGGTTGCTGGCGCAGGTATGAATCTATCATTCATGTAGTTCACTGTATTTCAAGCTTATTTCAATGGAGTGTTGAATCTGGCTGGGCTTGGCACAGTTCAGATCTCCCAAGTGAAATTTTCTTCAGGAAGAAGAAGTTTCAATAGTGTTTCTTGGTGATGAGATGTCTTCCATTTCTGTGACCAGATCACCAGTTCAGGGAAAATGAATGGAGCAGCCTTGCTACTTAGACATGGGAAGAATGAGCTTTGACAAATCCTTCTCTGTGGCTGTCTAGGGACCGTTGCAAACTCAATATGATCCAGCAGCTGGATTTTGTCTCAGATTCCAAAGGGAAGGTACAAGAGAAGTCATCCCCTAAAAGCACCTTCGTTTCCTACCTAGCGCTGCGTCCTTTCTGGGTTCAGCTTGAGCCAAGTTTATCCAAATGCCAGTCATTTTTATGGTAACTGCTTTGTGTTTCAGGCATCTGTCAGTCTCTGGAATTTGTCATGGATTAACGTAGAAACTGACTGATATTAATAGTCAGACTCCAGTACTCATGTCAGGATAGTTATTCTTACTGAAACTTTTTAACCAGATACTAGCTTCAAAATACTTTAACAAATTTTTGTGGTAGAAAACCTCAGAGGTTGCACTTATCTGGTGTTTGTGGCTATAACCTCAGTCTTTCTTGCTTGCAGGTGATGTATATGACATGTCTGGGCAAAGGATAGAAATAAACGAGGTAAGTGCCCAAGTGCTATCAGGATCTGTGCTTTCTGTGAACCTGCCTGCAGACATGCTAGTGGACACAACCCTCCCAAGCATAGATCATGCTTTTGACCCTGCAAGAGATGATGCTCTTGACCCTGACAAAAGGGATGTGTGTTCTTGCAGATGTCAGAGGATTGACAGTTGCATTCCCTTCCAGTAAGCCTGGTTTAAACCTGCAGGCCGGGTAGCTGGAGTGCCCACTGTTCCCTCAGCTTCACATGACATCCTAGTGCATGCACAGCTCCTCTCGAATACTTGGCCATTTTTATTGGTTGGAAACTTGGACATTGGTTAATTTTCTTATCCTGGGCAGTTAATAAAAGCTTTGGCGGGGAATCGGTGAGTTCAGTTCATATCGATAACAGGGTCACTGCCAAATTCCTCTAATGCCTGGACATTGGAAAGTGTGAAAATGGGTGACTTCGCCATATCTGCGTAGCCTCTGCTTGCTGGCACAAGCCTACATGTCTTGGATTTCACTGCCTAAAATGTCTGAAAACTGCATGCAGCAATCCAAGCAAGATGATGATGAAAATCCCACTCCTCGTTCCAGTGATTCACTTCCAGGCTGTTTAAAACTTAAATTACCCACTGAAATTGGCTATTTGCGCTGAGTGCTGTGCCTCCAGACTGACCTTGCTCAGGCAGCAAAGTGCAAAGGGCTGACTTGCTTAGGGAGACATGCTGGTCTCTTGCCAACTGGCTGCCCAGCAGCTCCTCCTGCCCATGATACTCACCGGACCATGTGCCGGCAGGTCAAAAGGCTGCTGCCCGCACATCCGTGGTGTTGCAGTGCCTGGACCTTGCTGCACAGATGAGTGTGTCTGTGTGGGGTGGGCCTGTGCTCTTGCACCAAGTGCTAAATGTCAGCTGGCAGAGGTCAAGAGGATGACTCCCATCCTGGAAACTCTGAGCTCATTGGGGATGGGGTGGGAGTCGGAATCGTCCCAGGCAGGCTCAGCAGTGCATTCCTCCATGACACATCATGCTGTGATCTTCTGGCCATTTCTGTGCTATGTTTCCCTCTGCTTGGGTCTCCTTGTTTTCAGATAAAATGGGCAGTGCCTATGGAGTTCAATCTTTACATCATTTCTCTGTCATCTTTTTCCGTATCAGGACTTTTTCTTGCTTTGGGAGAATAAGGTGGACAACACAGCCCTTCGGATTGTTTTAAATTGTGCTTCCACGTTCGCCTGCCACAGGCAGCCATTGAAATCAGGAGCATGATGCCACCTAGCAGGCATTTCTTTTATATAGAAATCCATACGTTGGGATCCTATGGGAGCATTTGCTGTCATACAGGGAGGCATCTTCAGCTAATCAGGTTCTCAGCCTGAGTGCTGCTTTAAAAGGCACCTCAAGTGCCTGTCCTCTGCTGTGCTTCAGTAGCTTTTTCATGACCTCCCACTTACTTAGACTCATCAGTCTCTGTCATGAAGAACCCTGCAGGAGAAAGCCCTTTGTAAGAAAGAGAGAGGGGCTATGATGGGACCACATGAGAACTCCACAAATAACACCAAACCATATTTTTGCAGAATACAGAGAAGGTTGATTTCTCCTACAACCAGTTAGCCGACCCAAAGTTTGCCTTCTATGACCATAGCCTGGTGGAAGCTGTGAAGCTGAACGATGTCCCCACACACAGGTTCTTCCGGCTCCTCTCACTTTGTCACACAGTGATGCCAGAAGAGAAGAAGGAAGGTGAGGAGTGTTGAAGGCACCAAACTGAGTGGTTATGTTCATCCTGCACCACAGTATGTCTTCTCTCCACAGAAGCTGTTATTGGTCCTCTTGGCTCCCTGGTGATTTTCTGTAGTATATGGCTACATATGACGGCTTTTGGAGATGCCACATGGGAAGAAAAAGGACCAGGGCCTCCATTCTCTGTGTGCTCCTGTGGTGGAGCTCATACTACTGCAAACACTACATTTCTGGAGAATTGCAGGTGCCACCACTTCCCTGAGGTGGCAGTTGGCTTGCCCCACTCCTTCTCTACTCTGCACCATGTCCCATAAAGCAAAGAGCAAAGAGCACCTATCTGCTGGAGACTCATTAGGTCTGCTCACCCAGTGTTCCCACAGGTACTGGGTTTGTCTCCTTACATCCCAGACAGGGTGAAAACTGTGCTTTAAAGGCTGGAACCATTAATTGAAACATATAAGGTTAAAATACTGGCGAGAAAAATACACACAGATGTTAACTAGAAGGGCTTAAACCAAGGAAGTTGTCCTCTCAGTGAGATCTGTTCGACTCCAAAGACAGTGATAAAAGACCCCAGAAGAGTCTAGGGGGCGTCTTGTGCTGGCCTGGAGGATGGGTTGATAGGACTTGATGAAGAAGCCTTTTAAGTTAAGCCTTTTAGTGTTGCACCTCTGAGAAGAGACAGAAAAGCAAAGTGTTAACTACTCTACAGTGTCTGATTTTGTATTTGTTTAGCTTCAGAAACAAGGCAGAAGCCACATTACTTTTTTCTTTTTCTTGCATGTCAGGTAATTTGGTGTATCAGGCACAATCTCCTGATGAGGGAGCCCTTGTCACTGCTGCCAGAAACTTTGGATTTGTGTTCCGAGCTCGCACACCAGAGACCATCACTGTCGTGGAAATGGGAGAAACAAAAGTCTACAAACTCCTGGCTATTCTTGATTTCAACAATGTTCGCAAGCGAATGTCTGTTATTGGTATGTTCCCTTTGATCCCTTCTTTCCTTCCTGTCTTTTTAGGCTCTCAAGTTGGCCCTCATTCTGCTGTGATGCCTTTTCCTAGGAGATCTCCTTTGCAGTGTTTTCTGAATAACATTTACTTCTGAGTGCTTGAGTTGGGCTGCCTTGACTTTTCCATTACACAGCAACAGTGTTAGATAAATCCTTAACTTAGGCTGGCAGGAGAACATCTTAACATCCGGACCACAATGATGGAGCAGCCTCCTGAAGACAGTAACTAAGCCCTTTGCATACCTTACCTACCTCATCACAGTGCAGGAAAGGCATTCCTTACAGTCAGCTTCAAAATTACCAGCAAAATCTGAGAAAGTGGGAAAGGATAATGCAATGACAAGTAGAGAAGCCCACCTTCCTGAAAGGAAAACAAAGAAATTATTTAAGAAACCTCATGTACCCAAGAAGGCCAATGGCATCTTGGCCTGTATCAGGAATAGTGTGGCTGGCAGGAGCAGGGACGTGATCGTGCCCCTGTACTCAGCACTGGTGAGCCCTCACCTCGAATACTGTGTGCAGTTTTGGGTGCCACACTACAGGAGGGACATTGAGGTGCTGGAGCGTGTCCAGAAAAGGACAACAAAGCTGGTGAGGGGTCTGGAGAACAAGTCTTATGAGGAGCGGCTCAGGGAATTGGGATTGTTTAGCCTGGAGAAAAGGAGACTGAGGGGAGACCTTATCACTCTCTACAACTACCTGAAAGGAGGCTGTAGAGAGGTGGGGGTTGGTCTCTTCTCCCAAGTGACAAACGATAGGACAAGATGAAACAGCCTCAAGTTACACCAGGGGAGGTCTAGATTGGATATGAGGAAAAACTTCTTCATGGAAAGGGTTGTCTACCTTTGGAACAGGCTGCCCAGGGAAGTGATGGAATCGCCATCCCTGGACATATTTAAGAGCTGGGTAGACGTGGTGCTGAGGGACATGGTTTAGGGATGGTTTTGGCAGTGTTAGGTTGATGGTTGGACTTGATGATCTTAAAGATCTCTTCCAACGTAAGTGATTCTCTGATTCTGTAATGTGGAGAGTAGTTGCATTGTCTTTGGTTCTAAGCAAAGCTTGCCTTGATTCCTGGGAGGCTGCCAACACTTCACAGGGTTTGGAGACAGCTAAAAACCTTTGTTTTGATGCAAATGCTGTGAATCCCAAGTGCTTCAGCCTGGGATTTGTAGCATTTCTCTTTCTCCTCCTCATAGTGCGGAGTCCAGAAGGTGAATTGACTTTGTACTGCAAGGGGGCTGACACCATTCTTTATGAACTGCTTCATTCATCCTGCGACTCTCTCAAAGAGGAGACCACTGAACACCTGAACGTAAGTGTTTCCTTCTGTACAACATCTCTGCATTTGGTGGCTTCCTTTTCTCCAGGCACGGAAATGTACTTTGTATTGAGATAAAAAGCAGGTTTCAGAAGCAACTCTCAAGCACAAGTTTGTTTTTTGGTTTTTTTTTTTTCATGGGGAATGCAGAGGGAAATTAATTTATAAAACCTCAGGTCTCAAATCAGTTGCCTAAGCATGGGCACCACGTGCCATTTCAAGTGCTCCAGGATATCCACAATATCTGGACACTGATGGCAATACAATGCAGGACATTCAGAAGACTTGTATTCCTCTAGGTTATGAGCTGGAAGCCAGGTAGAATAGGTGGAACACCTGAAATGACACTATACATCTGTGTTTTAGCAACTAAATTCCAACCAGGTCTGCTGTTACTCAACAGCGCAGATGCATTCAAGTGTGCCTTGTATCAGATTAACTCAGTTGATTAGTAAAGGGCCACAACACTGTTTACCTTCTTGAAAACAATTCAGATCTGCAGTGATTGTGAACTGAGAGGTCTCAGAAGGGACTGAACAGGTGCTGGGACCTGCTCATCTCCACTTCTTCTAGATGATGTGAGGACATATTGACTGGACAGACAGGAAAATGTATCACTCAAACTTGTGGCCTTTTATATTGTTGCTGCTGTGCACTGGGCAGCGGTCACCCACACAAGTAGATGTTTTGGCCACTATTCACTCCTCCTTATGATGCCAGATCCTGCTGGCATAGTGCAGAGCACAAGATAGCAGAAAGTTTCGCAATAGCACAAACATCTCACTCACTGCCTGGGGGAGATAGAGGAAGTTGCTGGTGAAGGAGAGGGCAGAGCAGAGCTGTGGATGTAGCCTGTTCCTGATGCACCTTTACTTCAATCTTGGAGGAACACCTCACTTTTCCCAAGATCTCTGTTAGCCCACCAAACACTGAGATCCATACCATCAATCATGCATCCACAGAAAACACACTTGCAAGGACTCGCTGAGGTGTCATGACTGACTATGCTCACGCTGTGCATTTCAGCCAGCACCTGTACTCTAAAAATGTTGAGTCCAGGTCCAAAACGCAAGGCTGTGTTCAGTGTTTATTCAGGTCTCACTGTTCTGAACCTTATGTTGAGAAATATGAACCTGGGAAACAACTACCCAGTTAATGTAAAGCTTTAGAGTCAGGGAGAAGGTAAGCTCTTTTGAATTTGTTCTTTGTGAGGACTGTGGATGGCAATGATAAAGTGGTCTGGAGCTAGTTTTTTAAAAGTACCCTAAGGTTTGTGGTCTAAAGTATGGTCTAAAGACCTTTTCACCTTTTCTCTGCAGACTGTAGGCAAGAAGCTTTTACAGATAGCCCTTTTCTTTCCAAGAGTTCTTTGTAAGCCCAGGTGAGCAGACTACTCTTCTTTGACCTATTCTGTCTCACCCTTGTCTCACAGGAGTTTGCTGGTGAAGCTCTGAGGACGCTTGTGGTGGCCTATAAAAACCTGGATGAAGATTACTTTCAGGACTGGATCAGGCGTCACCACGAAGCAAGCACTGCCTTGGAAGGACGGGAAGAAAAATTGTCGGAGTTATACGAGGAGATTGAAAAAGATCTTATGGTTGGTGTTTGGGGGAATCTGGTCCAAGCTCTGGGGGAGGCAGTGAGGATGGTGGTTTGTCAATAAACAGCTCAGTATGACTTTGGTAAACATCGCTTTGCAAAGACCTCAGTGGGTTGTGTGACAGGAGCAGTTAGGAATATGGCAGTCCTGGGTTTTCACTGGCACCTCCATCAGGAGCCTGTAACCAGGGTGTCACCCACGAGTGCAGGGGAATGGTTTTATTTTAACTCATGTGGGTGTCAGAGTAGCTTTCTCGTGATGAGGTGACATACCAGAGCCTGAGGGAGATGATGTGGACACAAATATTTCATCGCTATCCTTTGTATGTGCAAATGGCTCATCTATTTATTTTCCTGTCTTTGAAATGGCAGGCAGTGAATAATCCCCAGTGCCCCTTCATATCAGAGAGTGTCTTCTTTGTTCTTGCAGCCCTGGGCAGTATGGGGAGATGATGTCCATGAACATGTTTGTGTCAATTTGAAATAGGGCTAAACTGTGATCTTCAAGTCATTCTTTTCTCCATGAGTGTTGTTACAGCTTTTTGAATGCCTTGGGGGGGGTTCTGCCTGTGTTTTAAAGCCGTGAATAATGAATGAAAAGGATGTGTGGGATCTGAGGGGAAGCAATTCAGCTCTTGCACTTGCAGCACTGCTTTTCTGAAATCTCGGAAATCCTGGGAGCCACACGCATTGCTACTCCTTCCATTAGCTGTATGCTCAGGGTGCCAGCAGGGCCTGGGAAGAAGCAAGTGCGAGCCGAGGAGCTGCTGACTTCTGGAAGTTGCAGAGCCCATGGAGCAGAGCCTCCTGCCCTTCTGGATCTGGTCTGGAAAAATGTTAATCCCCCAGTCCAGAGAATACATCGTGCAAGTGCTGTGTGGATCATGTCCAAAGCAGGAAAGACGTGTAGGTTTAGCTGGCTAAGGGGCCAGGTGCTTTGCAAGAAAGGTTTATGAAGTTCATGGCCTGAGTAGAGAAGAGGTCACAGGCTCACAGCAGGAAGAAATGTGGCTCAGAAGAAAACTCTCTTTACACCAGACTCTTCTCTGTACTACGTGCAGCAGTAACTTTACCTCCCAAAGGTGCTGCAGGGAGAGACAGAGGGTGGGTGTTGGAAAGCCTGGCTTGTGAGAGCCAGTCAGCAAGGAAATAGAAGGGTCTTCCGGAGATGCAGAGGACTGTCATGCATCATAGGCTGATGGACCAGAGCAGAAGTCCCTCCCTGTGGCAGACTCCTGATAAGGGTCCTTAGGGAAAGTGAGGATATAAGGATAACAAGGGGGAACAGGAATGTAACATGGTTATATTCAGTGAAGAGTAGTAAGGTAAAAACTAAGGAAAATCCACAGGTAGGAAGCCACCACAACTGTCCCTCCAGCTGCTGTTACACCAGGTCATGGGCAGGTAGGCAAAGTTGTGCCTTTCTGCAGCTGTGGGGAATGCATGCCCTTGTTCTCTGTTCCTGCGCACATCCGACATCAGTGTCTATCCTTGAGCTTCCAGCTCAGACTCAGGCTGCCAAAGATGAGCACATAATCCCAGGAGGTGGCTTTATATGCTACAAGCATTTAAGGTCTCCCTAGCTGGACCAGGGACTACTGCTGTAAAATGTGGATTGTGCAGTTTTGAGGACCCTATAGAGAAGTTCCCTCAGAGCCGTTACCTACATTGATAACCCTCATAGCTGATGAATGATGAATAGTCCAGGAAGCCAAAAGGGACCTTGGGCTTAAAGCCAACCCCTGAATTAAGTCTCCCAACAGCAGGAGGTAGGTGGTAGCAGATGCTGTCTAAATCTGAGCGAGCATCGATAATAGGTTAAAGCCACCAAACATCTCAAAAATGTAGAAAAAGGAATAACTTTAAAATAATGAAGGTCTGTGCCCCAAGAAATCCGTGGTTAAGTTGTGCGACAGCGTAGAGCAGGTGTGGGGACAAGTCTTTTGTGGGCTTGAGAAGACACTTAGCAGCCACGTGACTGCTGCATTACAATATGGCTGGGAGCAAGCTCCACACCAGTGGATGCATACGGAGGTTTGGGAATCCACAGCCACCTTAGTCCCTCAGCGGCAGCTCTGTCTGCTGTGAAGGAGACATGTGGAAGAACATAGACGTATTGGTCTGCAAACATGTTGGCCAATAATTTCATGCGGAGTCATGATCCATCTGAGCCTGAGGGATTAGAGATTAGAACTTTTGCAGGATCACAGCTCTGCTCTGTACAATAAATTTGCTGAGGAAGAATAAAAATCAGTACAACTCTATTCCCAAATTTCATTTGTGTTTGCTTGAGTAATTACCGGGAGGTCCAATGCTTTCTTCTTTGCTAGCAATGGGAAAATTTAACCAGTTCCCTGCTGTTTTCTTTTAAGCTGCTAGGTGCCACAGCAATTGAGGACAAGTTACAAGATGGAGTCCCACAGACAATTGAGACTCTTGCCAAAGCCAACATTAAGATATGGGTTCTTACCGGAGACAAACAAGGTAAAGGGGCTACAGCTTTGGATGTTTCTCTTCTGTCCCACTGGTGGATGGTTATGCTAAGACCCATGTTCTCTTTCTTTCTCCTTTAATAAACTGAATAGAGGACAAACTTACTTGGCTTTGCTTCATTGCCAGCCAGGCAAAACTCCAATTTTCTGGAATTAGACCAGATAACTGTAGCTAGTGCTTGTTTTTAATTCCTGCCCTGACACTGGAAGCAGTGTCAAGGCAGGATCGTTTGCCTTTGGAGGGGTGATGACAATAAACATCCTGCAGTCACTGTTATATGCTACGAAAAGGTGTCAGTTTCGTACAGTTGACCATCCCAGTGAAGAAGATGGAAAAAAAAATTGTCCTGCTTTCTGAGAACTTTAATGCTAAGTGGATCTTGGGTTGGTTTCAGTTTGGCCCTGGCATTAATGATCCAGAATACAAATAGAAGAAATATAGGCTTTTGGAGAAAGCATTAAATTGGAAAGAAATGAGAATAGAGTCCAATAAATTCTTTTGGAGAAAGAGCCACTTCACTGAAACAATGATGTTTCAGGGAGACCAAAAGTGTTTGCAAATAATTTCATCTAAGAAATGAGCAGAGAATTTTTGAGAAAAGTTAAACTTCTCTTTTTTACATCTTCCAAATGTAGTAGTTTTGTTTATGAAATACTAAAACACACTTTTTTTTCAGAGTCTTCTGAACAAAATGTCTTGATACTCTTCTTCAGAACTATGGTTTGGGGCTCTTCTGGGGGTAGGGGGAGGGAAAGTTAAATAACTTGAAAAAAACTTTTTGAATCAACATGAAATGTTTTTTTTGTTGCTCCAAGTATGTTAGCTAAAGCGTGTTTGGAGCCTTTTCATTTTGGTAGAATTATTTTTTTCTGTGGCCTTGTAAGGATCAGTTAGGGGAGATTTGCTGCTATGTCCCTCAAGGTGACTTTCCTGGCTCTCTAAAACTGATGATTCTGAAAGGCTCAGAACTCTCCCAGTGAGAAAGAGAGCTTTTTTTCTTGTGTATAAAAAGCCCATAGAGACGCTGTGTGAGTTTGGGGCGGCTAAGATGGGTCATCTTCCTGGTTTATCTTTCCCAGAGACGGCAATGAATATTGGCTACTCCTGCAACCTGCTGAATGATGACATGGAAGATGTTTTCATCATTGAAGGCCACACATCTGATGACGTACTTAATGAGCTGAGGTAAATGGCTGAAATATACAGCTTCCCTGCTGTGCACTGACACTGCAATGGAACAGGATTTGTATTTTGTATTATTCCACCTTTTACTTCCTGTGGGCTTTACTTGGTGTAGTTCATTCAGGGACCTTAGATAACAGCTAGCTGGCTCCCCGGAAGATCCAGCAGTGACATAGTGTAGAAATGTCCTCTGAGGATAAACTCTGCACCTTCTTGATCCAAGAGCCCAAATCTATACGAATGTATAAGAAAGCAGAGTCAGGCAGGCCGTATCAGGTGATGTTCAATGAGTGATCTGGAGCCACAAAGCCTTTGGCCCTAGGCTTGAGCTATGCTGTTGCTCTACTGCTACTGCCATTCATCCACCTTGCAATCTTTTGTCTGGATATGGTCCTTTTCTAGCCTTATCTGGAAATCTCCCTTCCTCCATAGCATCCTCAGTAGACACAAGTTCTTAGGTATAGCTGGAAAATGGGGAAAGGTTTTCAGTCCTTTTCTGTTGAAGTGGGTGGTTGTCAGACAATACGTACAGAAAGTTGGGATGCCCTTTGGGATACTGTCCTTCATGGCATTCAGATAATTTGTTTAAATTCAAATCAGCACAGGTTTAGCTTGCACTTCTTACAATTTCAGAACCATGTTGGCGGTCTGCACAAACAACAGCAGCTAAACCGTGCATGTTGTTTTAGGGAATCAAAGAAAATTGAACTAAACTATCAAAGGGAAGCATCGATTTTATATTTTCATCAGGTTGATTTAACAAAACAAATATACATTTTTACAAGCTTTTCATTATTATTCTGCTTTTGTTTTTTAAGGAATGCAAGGAAAAAGATGAAGCCAGACTCCTTTCTGGACAGTGATGAAATCAACATTCAGTTTGAAAAATCTTCAAAAAAACCAAAAATTATACCTGATGAGCAAGCAAATGGGGTGTACGGTCTCGTTATCACTGGACACAGCCTGGTAAGGAAGATTCAGAGTCATATTAGGGCTGAGTTCTCCAAAGAACTTAATGTCATAGGGACATACTGGAAGTCTGAAAATGTTATAAAAATCTAGCTCTAGAGGACTGGATTTTTTTTTTTTTCCTAATTGAAGATTAGGTTCAGTGGCTATCTGAGACATCAAAGGTGACAGGCAAGGTTTCAGAAAACTGGAACAGGGAAGAGTGGGCCCCAACATTAGGCAAACAGGAGTGGTACAGTAGCTGGATCTATTGTCATTTCCAGAAAGATACTAGAAAAATAATCAGACAGTTTATGGATGCAGCACAAAGATCAGATGGCATCAGACATGAGTATCAAGTATGGCAAGAACACATTCTAATAAATGTATCTGACAACAGATATATTTAACAGATAGGATAGATATAACTTAACTAATAAATTGTTTTATGTCCTCTCCCATGATGCTCTTCCAAGCAAATTGAAGTAATATGGTCTAGATTAAATTGTTAAGTGACAGATGCAAGACTGTTTGGCTCTCAAAGGCCCACTGTTAACAACAGTTAAGTGGCATCTGCAGGGCATTATCCCACATCTATTTGATATTCAGTGTTTTCATTAACGGCTTAAGAAGAAAGCAGGTAACACCAGGCTGGGAGAAAATGCAGGCATGACGGAATTCAAGATTAGATTTGAAAACAATTTTAACAAATTGGAGAAATACTTTGGAAAAATGGAGAATGCGATTCAGTAAGAACAAATGCGTTGTTTCTCCACTTTCACATAATCGACTGCACGCATACAATATCAAGTAAATGTATGTAAGAACATCATGTATAAGATTTGTGAAGAAAGCCTCTTGCTTCATTTGGCATCAGTAAAGTCTTAGCTGAAATATTCCTAATTATTTGGGCCATTTTCTTTGAGAAAATGTAGATCACCTAGAGAGAGTACAGAGAAAACTCTGAGTGTGGTGTAAGAGAGCGAAAACAGAGAGTTAGGATTTCTGAGCCTTGAGATTACTGATGAGTTTTGGTAATACTCTTCAAATAATAAGAGGTAAACAAAGTAATGGAATTAAACTGAGACAAGAGAGTTTAGAATTAGATGTCTTCCTGGTGAGAAGAGTGAAGCACTGGAACAGATTTTCCATTGTTGGAAATTTTTTTGAACAGGTTAGAGAAAAAACCAATTTAGTTAGATTTCAACCTGTCTGCGAGGAAGGCTTAGTCTAAATCAAGTTTATTTGCCTATTGTACCTTGCTCTCCAGGACTGCAGGGTAAGCAAATAGGTAGATGTGAGAAGAGGCAGGAGGCGCTGCCTTTCAGAGACAAGGTGCTTCTCTTCACTGTGATTGCTGCTTCTCTTGCTAGCCGTCCAGCAAATTTAACTCCCAGCTCTACACTGACCGAGCAAATTACTATTAAAAAAAATCTCATTTGCTCCATTTTTGGCTTGTGTGCCATGTTTATGGACCCTGGACTAGAGGGGACACTTTCAGGCAGTGTCTACGTTGTCAAGTAGCCTCTCTCCCTATTTTAAACTCGCTCCCTCTTTAACTCCAGGACGTTAATCACCTTTAGATGCCCACTGCAAAACAGACAAGAGCTCTATCAAGTTTGGTGTATCCGCATGGGCGAATCCTCTGACATTCCAGCCAGCCACAAGCTCCTCTCTGTTCCTACTCCATGCTTTCAACCTGCAAGACAGACCCCAAGTCCTGTGCCATAAAAGCACCACTGGCAGCGCTGACAAAACTTCCTTTATATTCCCGGAAAACCACACCCTCACCCATACCCTGGCAAGGCGATATGTCCCACACAAAGAAATTCAAATTTGGACTGTGTGGGAGCAGCCAACCCACATAGCCCGCCACAGAGTGGGCACAGCCAGTCTCACCAAGACCATGGCTTTCTCCTGGGTGTGGACCACAAGGACAGTGTGGACAAAATTATGTCATGGATTTGTTTCTCTGAACCTAGAGCTTGAACAATGGCAATCATGCTGATACTGTCCCACTCAAACACAGCATCTGTTCAGTGCCATATCCCTGTGCGCAGACAGGTGGGACGGCAGCACCGGGGCTACGCACACATGTAGCCTTGCTGAAACAAAGCGAGTCGACAGAAGCACATCGGCATCTGTAATGGCACCATTATATCAGTTGATTTGTGCGCAGAACCATTAATAAACTATGTGGTAACATTTCGCTCCTGCTGCGCAGTGAGGATGCTGTGGGAAAAGCCGTCTCTAACAGCCGTGGCTGGCTGGTACTAAAGCTAAACCATGAAAAGGTCTCTCTTGTGGAGCAAGCCTGCCTGCCACTGAGAGGATGGAAGCTGGGGCGCTGGTGACTCACAGCTGTCCGTTTCAAGAGGAAAGGATATCTAGCCTAACGATTGCCTGCCTTATGCAGAAAGGGCAATGGGCCTGCTGTAATGGCTCTGAGGAGGAGAGAGCCCTGGAGATCCCTTCCCTGCATGTCTACTGAGAAGAGACACCACGGAACAGAGCCAGAAAGCACGATCTGAAAGAAATATAAAAAACTAACACCGCCCCCTCCTCCTGACACAGAGCTGGTCTGGGTGACCAGGCATACAATTTTCTCTGTGCTTCCTGAATAGAAATAACACGGCTGACCGGTTTAAAAGGTCAGCATTCAGAGTGAAGTTGCTTTCTCCCTGGCTCTGTGTTTTGCTTTGCCATGCCCACCTGAGCTCAGCCTTTCCCATGTTTTTTTTTAATTAAGTACTCCCAAATTGAAATCTCCTCTATTTATACCACGGATCCCCCAGAGCTTAAAAAATAAACAAAGAGGGATGGCAGAGGCTCTCTTGCATGGGGATACACAAGGTCGTCTCAGGCCCAGCAGCAGCTTTGTTAATTTAGCCCTCCTGTTTTTTGACGCTTCTGCTGCACTGCCAGGGTTACATCAACCAGAGCAGCTGCTGTGCAAATCCAGCTGTGGCGCTCCCACGGGGCAAGCTGGTGGGTGTACACTACGCAGTGTGACGTTGGGCGGTATGGATGCTCCCAGACAGATTCACCTGGGGTGTCTCATACCTTCCTTCTGCCGACGGGATGAACTATCTCAGCTCTCATTTCTCTCCCACTGCAGCCTCTTGGTTGGGCTACGAGTTGCCACTAGCTGGACCTGAACATCCCCTTTTTCTGCTTCTTCTCAGGCTTACGCGCTGGAAGGGAATTTGGAGGTGGAGCTGGTGAGAACGGCCTGCCTGTGCAAAGTGGTGATCTGCTGCCGGGTGACTCCGCTGCAGAAGGCCCAGGTGGTGGAGCTGGTGAAGAAGTACAAGAAGGCTGTGACCCTGGCAATTGGAGACGGTGCCAACGATGTCAGCATGATCAAAAGTGAGTGATGGACGCTCTAGATAAACTGACTTGCTGATTTCTTTGCTACCTGCAGTGGCCTAGGAGCAGGAAGATGCATCTGAGTGCCTTCTGTACCACCCTCTTGGTGGCACCAAGCGGCTGTGCCCCAAATTTTGGCAGGTTTCTACAGAGCACTGTCACTATAGGCTACTCCATGCCTTCCCGGACACACAGGAGAGCTCTTTGCTGTGCTCCCACCTCCAGGATCGCAGGAAGCTAAGGCTGCACTTATTGCCAATTTCTCTGTTTCTACCTTAGAACAGACAAAAGCCCACCGGGGCTGTGACATGTCCACCTCTGTGTCTGCATGGCCACCATCACAAGGGCGATACAAAGAACAAATCAGTTTCTTTCAGAGAGGGCCTGTCTGCAATGCAGAAAGAAAATCTTCTTGCTTGTAAATAGTCTGTATAATGTTACATGATTTTTGTTTTTTTCTAACACTTCCATGTGGTGGGGCTATTTGTCAATTATCTCCCTTGAGTTATGTATCATGGGCTTCTAGGCCCCTTCATCCCTGAGCATCATTTGGTGCTGCATTACCTCAGTGAATTTACGAAAAGAAATCCCCTAACTAGGTATAATTAAATTAAGATTATTCAGAAGGGCCTCCTGCTAATCTTCCTTGTGTTAATTTGCAAAAATTGATTAAGTGTAAGCTTTTAATTAAGAAAGAAAAGGCTAAGTAGGGAGCTTCAAGGGAGATAAGTCAGGCAATCAGTAAAGAAAGGATAAGAAAAGCAAGTTAAAATGTACATGATAATTAGAAACTACCCCCCCTCCCTCCATGAGAGGGTTGGGACTTTGGGATTTTATCAGTTCACTGTTCCATGGAAGCCCCTGAATCCAACCAACCTCCAGCCATCAAGATTGTTCTCATTAGTTAAAGCTGTATAATTAGCTGTCACATTAAACTTATGTCCAGGTTTAATAAACCCAAGTTACTATTAAAAAAGATGTGACTCCTCTGTCTAATGATTTGATTGAACTAATAAAGCCTAGGAAATGTAAAAAGGCTACAGTCTGCCTTGTAGCATCATGTCTGAGAAATCTATAAGGGGTTTGAAGATTTTGCTTGTCTGGAGCAATATTTTAAGGCATCTGGAAGGACATGCATGCATGTAAATACAGTCACATTTTGCTATTTTTTCATAACAGCAGCTGTTATGAACAACAGCATTTATGCTGTTGGAAAACATTCAGAAAGAAAACATGAATTGTCACGGAGGGTGTAATTTCATTTGAATAATACAAGGCCAGTGACCAGCAATGTACCGCCTCAGCCAAAATCATAATGCTGCTGAAAGAATGAGTGCCCAAAAATATTTTTATTTTTTAAAAAATAACTTTCCATATGACTTTTTCTGAAGGCTGGGAGAGAATCAACACAGTGTCCCAGTGCAGGGGACTCTTAAAAAATGGGGTAATGAAAACTCTCACTGTAATGACATGATCAATAACCTTCTTGTTGCAGCTGCTCACATCGGGGTTGGTATCAGTGGCCAGGAGGGGATGCAGGCGGTCTTGTCCAGTGACTTCTCCTTTGCACAGTTCCGTTACCTGCAGCGCCTGCTCTTGGTCCATGGCCGGTGGTCCTACATCCGCATGTGCAAGTTCCTCAAATACTTCTTCTATAAGAATTTTGCCTTCACGTTAGTGCATTTCTGGTACGGCTTCTTCTCTGGCTTCTCAGCACAGGCAAGTCCAGCTTCTGTTTTCTCATGGTCATGTCAGGCATTTTCAAGTAAAGTATGTGGAAATGTTTTAGAAGGGAATAAACTAAGCCATTCCCCCCCACCTCACTGAACGGCACATAGGTCTGTCTTCTTCAGCTGTGCAAGTGCAAAGCAGATATTGCTGCCTTCCCTGTGCTGCTGTTGGAGGATAGATGCCTGAAGACATTTAGGTGCGTTATCACAGAATCACAGAATCACCAGGGTTGGAAGGGACCTCTGGAGATCATCTGGTCCAACTCCCCTGCCAGAGCAGGGTCACCTACAGCAGGTTGCACAGGATGGCGTCCAGGTGGGTTTCTTTCTCAAACTGGGGTGCCCAGAACTGGACGCAGTACTCCAGATGTGAAGCACAGAGGTACCTCATGGGCTTCTTGTTCCAACAGCCACCAGCCAAGGCTACAGATTACTCTGGGGCCTGACCAGTTTGGCACAGATCTGTGTGAGACTTGTGCTTGCCCTCTTAGCACCCTTGGAAGCCACCAATTTTAACCCCTGGATGTCTGCTAGAGTCAGCAAATCTGCAGTGCCAAAATCTGCCGGCAGTTTAAGGCAATCCCATCTCCAAATGCCATCCCTGGGAAGGGCTGTGAGCAGGTGGACCCCCTTCTCGGTGGTGGCTGCCCCCTCTCCCCTACCTGCCACTGGGCGATGCTCCTTCCTGCCGGCGGCCAGTGGCGGTGTGTGGATCCCGCTGGGCATCACCTTGTGCTTTCAGTCTCAGTAGCATCTCGAACCAAGATGGTCCTGCATTTAGTTGTGGATACTTTTGAAGAGATGGAAAAGTCAGCCTTTTGCTACCTTCATGCTCTTTGTTTTTTGGTTTTGTTTTTTAGACTGTCTACGATGAGTGGTTCATTACGCTTTACAATTTGGTATATACTTCCCTCCCAGTGCTAGGAATGAGCCTCTTCGATCAGGTACTGTTTCTACCACTACTTGGATTTTTTTTTACAGGCGTTTTATCTCCAGATGCTGTGGACTGGTTACATGAAGCAAAAGCAGCCGATTTCTTGGCTAGCTGTCATGGTAGCTCCTAATAAGTTTCCCTGCCAGTGAGGCCAGAGAATGCAAAAAAAGAATGCACCATGGAGGAGATGGTGTATTATTTGGTCTGTGGGTTTCAGTCTGTGATGAGACCCTTGGGTTAGGCTGTTGACTACAGCAAAAGCTGCCATTGAAATGTTCCCCTGAAGCAGTCACATCTTACTAGGTGTGCTCCTGAAGCCTGACAAGTGACTTTTTAACAACCACACAGAACGATGAATGAACTAGAACTCTGAAGACAGCTTCTCCAGGCTCAGCCTTTCTAGGGGAAGTCTTCCTGCAGTAATTTCACATACACATTTTTACCTCCTATGCTATTACTGTTCAGCAAGACATAGGAGCAATAAAGCTGCTCCCGTATATCTTCTACAAGTTAAATAAGTAGGAACTTGCTGCTCCACAATGGTTCACAATGTTCAGCTCTGGACACTTCAGGGATCCAAGTCAGACTGGCATGCCTGTATGTGGACCCAGTGGAGGTATTTTGTATCCCTTAGCTTCCAGGCAACTCTCAGAAGAGCAGACCATGCAGCCTGCTTAAGATGAATTGTGCCTTCTTTCTTTTTCTTTTTCTTTTTCTTTTTTTTTTTTCCTTACTTGTCAGCTTTCTCAGCACAAGAAAGGTGTCTGCTTAGAGACATGGTTTACTGGTGGACCTGGTAGAATAGGGTCAATGGTTGGACTAGACAATCTTCTTAAAGGTCTTTTCCAACCTAAGTGATTCTATGACTCTATGAAATTCAACGTGGAAAATGTGTCTAGGTGACCTTGGGATATGGCACACTCATCAGCACAACTGAGTGAATTGTGTGCTAAGCCTTTTCTCATGGAAATGCATGTCACAGGGATGGGGCAACCCTAAGTGCTCTTGTGTGGTTGGTTGGGTAGCTGCCATGCCAGCAAATCTGACCATGTCCTGTCTGTTTTCAGGATGTGGATGATCGTTGGAGCATACTGTTTCCTCAGCTATATGTACCTGGACAGCAAAACCTCTATTTCAACAAAATAGTGTTTGTAAAGTGCATGTTGCAAGGGATCTACAGCTCCCTCATTCTCTTCTTCATCCCCTATGGGGCCCTGTACAATACAATGAGAAGTGACGGGAAGGCCATTGCTGACTACCAGTCCTTTGCACTGATGGCCCAGACCTGCTTACTGATTGTGGTGTCTGTACAGGTAAGGCAACCCAGGTAATGTTTTTAGGAATTCATTGTTGTTTCATGAAGGCAGCATCTGGATGGCCACTTGGGATCTTGATAGCTTGTATTTGCTGCTGCATCTTGCATTCTCACAAAAAAAGGTCCCTTGATGCCAGATTTCTCTCCTCGGTTCAACAGAACAACAGATTTGGATGTTATGAAAGATCAGGGTGACAGGAAAGCAGAGTCTTTGCCTTGTGATGTTTGCAGTCATAGCAGACAGAATAGTTAATACTGGGAGTAGAGAAGGACTCGTTCCAGTTTTATGGGATGGGTTTGAAGCACGGGACTGTCTGCCTGCTAGCAGGCAGTTACTTATAGAGTATCCATCATGAGGCTGTCTCTGTAGCCTGGCCCCGTGCGTGATGCCGGTGGTAGAACTGCACTTGCTGGAAGAAACTGGTAAGACTTGGGCGGTTCAAAATTCAGATGGCACTAGCAGGATAAGAGAAATTTCTTAAAAGAAAAGTTAATCAATCATGCCTTCCTAGATAATGGTTTCTGCTGCCTGAGGTCTTGTAGGCTCCTTCTCCTAACTTTCAATGCTAGAACACAGCTTGGGGCTGGGGCCATAAGGATGGCTCATTTGAACTTAAGTCTCCTGTCTCCAGTACTGGCCACTGGTCAGTGCTTGTGAAGAGCGCGACAACAGGGCAAACGTACTAATGCTTGCCTTGAATGGTCTCCCAGCATCCTATGATCCGTGGCTAGGTATTTCTCGAGACTTGAATGAATAACAGCCTTGGGAACAGGGGTACAAAGACGAGAACAAGATCTCTAGTTGTGTTCAGTGCAGATCTGCTAAATTAAGGCACTGACAATAGCTGTATTGCTCCATTCTTTCAGATTGGCTTGGACACCTCTTACTGGACAGTTGTGAACCAGTTCTTCATCTGGGGCAGCCTTTCTGTTTACTTTGCCATCACCTTCACCATGTATAGTGACGGCATGTACCTGATCTTCACAGCCTCCTTTCCATTCGTTGGTAAGCCCTGGGACACACCTGCATTGCACTCAAAATGGGCATACTGTGGAGCTTGAATCTGTCGAGTATTTCTAGTACATGTTATTGTCTGTCTCGAGGCAATAACAGAATATATTGATTGCCTTTTCTACAAGCAATGCCAGGGTATTTCCAAGGGCTGCTGGGAATGCTGATTTTGAGTCCTGTCCATCCAGGTGAATGTGTGCCATGTCCACTTCCTTGCATAAGAATGCACATGCAGCCATAGGAATGATCTTTGAAATAAATTTACTGAGCTGGCTGGAATGCTTTCTACTGTTCTTTTCTATTATGTTTACAAGTGTCTAATTCTTACAGATATCTAGGAGCATTTTGTTTGCAGAAGGATGTGTGTTCTTTTATAAATGCTATAGGAAAGCATATAAGTATGACATCCAGTTAGAGATGAAAAAAATGCCATGTGATGATGGTGAGCCTTCAGCAAGGTTAAATGGCAAATTCCTAACCAAAAAAAAAAAAAATAAAAAAAATCCAGGTCTTTGGAGTTACTCTACATAACAGAGTTCTGAATGCGTGCAAAAGGTGAAGGATAACATAAAAATGAGTCTGTCCCCTGAGACTTTGACCAGCAGGAAGATGAAAGCTTAGCAAAGTAATTCAGATGTTTTTAATAGCTCCGTGCATCCATAGCCACTTTTGTGGCTATGTTATGAGACTCTGCTTTCAAAATCCCAGTGCTTTTTGTTTCAAGTGTCAGGTTGGTGTATTAATCAATGCCTTTATTTCTGGACGAACTGTTAAGCCAAGACTTGTTCTGTCCATCTTCACTGCAATACCAAGGTGCTTGGCCATTTTAGAAATATGTGAGACGCAGGTCAGTTGTTGCAATGTATTTTCCAAGCAGATGGTCACATCCACTGTAAGATGGCTTTTAGTATTAGAAGTGCTGAGTGAGAAAAGACAGAGTGTCTGTTCGGTTTCCACAGACAGGTGGTAACTCACTTGCCAGGGATATCTCTATCTCCTGCTCTGTTGATACTACCTATGTCAAATTAGCCATAACACTGAGCACTGCTTAATAAGGTCTCAGTCTGAAACCATTTTTAAGGAAAGTGTTTCTAGTCTGGATTCAGACAACTTGTTTACATTAATTTCAGTGGAGTTGTATTACAGCAGAATTTGGCCAACCGAAAATAAAACATTCAGCAACTTTACTGCCAACAACAGCATCATTAAGCCTTGTAATGAGGGTTTTGCAGACTGTTTGTTCTATCTTACATTCTCTCTGTTTTGGAGGAGCCAGAAGCGAGCACTTTGGTTTCAGGGAAGGTGGCAGTGTCATGCCAGCACATGGCAGCTGCTCTGCCAATACACCCATTAGGCCATGCTGTCTGTGCAGACACCCAAAGCAATGCACAGTCTGCTCACAAAGGGCTGTGATGCTGTTGTCTACTGGCCAGTCAGTGTCAGTACTCCATATGCTTCAGGAAATGGTGCTGGAAAATAAGAAAATAGAGTTCCTCCTTTTGCACTAGAGTCCTGGCAGAAGGTGAGAGAGCGGGATTGCCAATGAAGAAGATCTCTTGAGCATTTATATCAATCGTTTGCAGTGATTTGACTCTTTGTAAAGAGATGTCATTCACTCCAACGTCCTTGTCTCCCTGAGTTGTTGGTGTAGTTGAGTCTGGACCTTGCATTTTAATTCGCTCATCTCAGACAATGACATTCATATCGCTGTCTTCTCTACAGCAAGCTGATTTCAGCGTCGCAGGTGGTGTCTACTTTGAATTTTGGTCTGTTTTCCAAGTGCTTTGGAATCACAGAGGGTGAATGCTTCAAGTGAATAACAGTGAGAGTGTTGCTGTTACGGTTTTAATTATGCTTTTGCTTTTCAGGTACGGCTCGAAACACCCTCGGCCAACCAAGCGTGTGGCTAGCCATCTTCCTCAGCATCACCCTCTGTGTGCTACCTGTAGTTGGCTTTCGATTCCTGAAGGCTCAGTTAAAGCCAACACCCAGTGATAAAGTAAGGATATACCTTATTAAACCAGAAATTCTGCTTACCTAAGCTTACCACGGAGGCATATTGCTGGGGCCTGGCACTGCTCAGAGTGTATGTCCCTCTAGGTGCAAGTGCTGCCATCCGTCTGTCCCCTGTTCCCTTGGGAAAGAGGCTTGAATTTGGGTTTTGGCACAGTTCAAACCATCTGCAGCTGGGACCAAGGGCGGAGAGTGCTTAGATGTGGATTAGATTGCACTGGAGCGAGGAAGCTGCCCTATTTTTACGCACCGGGTTTACGTGCTGTGGCTCAGTGGCAAAGCAGTGGAGGGTTTCAGTCCTCCCATCCTCCTGCCATACAGTTTTCAGCCTGGCAGAGCAAAGCCCTTCACCCTCCACCCAGGTGTGTGTGTGTGGTTTGATGGGGATTTTTTGACTTCAGGATTCACTTCATTTGCAGATGATGGTCATATGCCCTCTTTGAAACCAGCTGCCCTCCCCTGGAATATAAAGATGAGGCCATTAGGGCAAGGAGAGGTGAAGTGGGGCAGAGAGAGCACAGCTCACTGCAGCCCACGGACCCTTCCAGAAGATCAGCGCAACCACAGCTCCCCGGGCGGGCTTTGGAACAAGCCACCTAAACGCTAAATGCTGCTGCCACCTGGTGCTGCCTTCCTCTTCCTGCACCGAGCTGCGAGACGGGTGTCTCTGGCCTCAGCCCCGTGGTCCGGCTCCTCAGCGGCTGCCCTCGCCATCCTTGGGATGCCCGTGGAGCTCCCCAGGTGCTCCAGAACTGCTGGAGAATGAGCGAAGGGGAATTCTCAGCCCTTGAAGCGGGAGTAGGTGGGTGCTAGAGAAGACTGCTAGGTAGGGAGGTGCTCTGGACACAGATAGAGGCAGTTCAGATGTGTAAAAATGGGCTGATTTTCCCTTCAGTTGAGTAGAAGTCGAACACAGCCATGGCTCAGAATCCCAGCCTCTATCCTTGGGTTGAGCACCTCTCTCTAGTGCAAAATTACTTTACTTCTCTACCTCCTGTGGGAAGTGAATTATCATGGGGAATGTTTGAGTTTCCTGCTGTGCTGAGATCTCAGCTGGAAGTATAAAATGAACTTAAATACCAACCTGAAGCTTAGAGAAGCCAAGTACCTACAGCTGCCACTGTTCCAGGCAGGAAGGACAGGGGTCCGGCGGCTGGGGATTCTGTCAAGCCACTGGCACTCAGTACTGGCCTCCTGTCTTTGACAGTCCCTTTCTGAAAAGGTGCTTGTCCGCTTATAATCTTGATGGCCATGTGAGAGCAGAGAGCCTACTACCTGCAAATAAATTGCATTAGTTCTTTCCCTTCTGCCAAGGAATATGAGACTCTATTGATCACCATTCTCATCATAAAAAGCTTTTACGTATCAGAGACCCCATTTAGGAGCCTGTTTTCTAGATTAAGCAAGCCATTTTTTTTTCCTTAGTTGTTTTCTGGACTTTGACTACTGTTGAGATGATTATCACATTTTGGGTTATTTGACTGAAGTACCTAAAAGACCTGCAGTAATACCCCAATCAAGGCATCACAGAGGTGTGAGGAACAATACACTGAAACCATCTCCTCCCAAGTCTCAGAGACGACACTTCCATTAATGCCTTTTAAAATAAGATTTTCTTTCCCTTTTACCAGGTTGACATCCTGTGCTGCCAGTTCTGTATTTGCTCTGCAGCCCCTCCTGCCATCCCCCTGTTTTGTCAGTCATTTTTAGCTTTGGACCCCTGCTTCTGTTTCCCTTTCTTTGCTCCCCTTTTACTGTGCTTGTGAATAATAATGCATTTCCCACTTTTTCCATCTTATTTTCTGATTTCAGGTCCTGCTTAAGATCAATGAAGCTAAAAAGAGGCCACCTCCACCCTCACCCAAGAGACGCCTGCGTCGGACCAGCACGCGCCGCTCCGGCTATGCCTTCTCCCATCAGCACGGCTTTGGAGCACTCATTATGTCTGGGAGAAACATGCGGCCAAAATCACCTTTTGCCACAACAGGAACCTTTTCACCAAATAGTGACAAATATAAACACAAAGGACTGTAAAAAAAAAAAAAAAAAAAAAAAAAAAAAAAAAAAAAAAAAAAAAAAAAAAAAAAAAAAAAAAAAGAAAAAGGAAAAAAAAAGAAAGCAAAAAAAGGACAAGAACCCAACAAAGCAAACCAAAGTAAACGGCTGTCAGGAGAGGAGGCTGTGCTCCCTGAAAAGCACCAAGCCAGTGGCCACCTAGAGGTCTGCCCAACGGGCTAGCAGATCAAGGACTTGGGTCTTTCCTTTCACCCACATGCATGCTCTGACTCCAGCTTCTCTTCCAAAAACTTGTGCTGCTCCCAGGGAAGGCAGGCAGGATGAATTAGAGCTGTTGTATGGTATCCCAGAAGGCCTCCCTGAAACAAGAGAAAACATGCTGCAGGAGGCACCTCTGCTCCTTGAGATTGTTCGTAACGCTATTTTTATTTTTTTCCCCTCCCTTTGACTACATACCTCAGAGCAAAGAGAAGTCAATGTCTTTCTCACTCATGTGCCTTTGTTTCTGTCAGGAATCCACTCTGGGCCGTATTACTGTGGTGACAGTATTGACCCCAGGTGTGCCTTAGGTCCAGCCACACAACCCCCAAATCCCTGATCTTTGTAATACGTGTAATTTTGTGGCCTTTTGACTGTACACAGGCACTTAGGAAGGCATGAGCAGGAAATAACCTCCTTCCAAACTAACAGTTAATCCAGTTTCTCAAGAGATGGCCAGTGCCCAAACACCACCCTCTTCCCGCATCTGCAATCGGAGAGTGCTGCAAGCTCAGAGAAACCATTAGTTGGTCAAGGGACGAGGACTTGACGTTCATCAGCCTGCCCTGCTTTATCTGCATTGCAAATCTGCTCTTGCAAAAGACCGTTGTCCTCAGAGCCCTCTTGGGTTTTGTAGCTGGGCACCAGCCATTTCATTTAGACTCAAGGGGCAGAAGCAGCCCAGGATCCCATACGGATCACGGCATAAAATCTGGCTGCAAGATGCCCGTGACATGGTTAGGGCTCATCTGAGCTGCCAGCACCGGGTGTCTCCCCCACCATAATGGACCAATGCACAGGCAGATCTGGCTCGATGGAGATCACCCAAACAGTATCCGAGGCAGAGATGCTGTTCCATGGCTAGCTCAGGGTGTCCTGCCCTCTACTCCGCGTAAGGGATGAAGCCTGACCTGGCAGCTCCCTCCCTGATGAGCGCTGTGGGTCCAGTTTCAGAGGAACCGAGGGCTCGGGAACCTCTGCAGAGTTTCTCTAATACTTTATTTGTGAAGGGCTCATCTGTCAATCACGCGTTGCAGAGAGATGAAAATCCTACCAGTCCGGCTGCCAGCAGAGGGACCCCAGATGCGCAGACACAGCCAGAGACACGGTGATCTTGAGAGACTGGGATTTGCTCGCTGTTTTGTTGCACCAGCTCCATGATCAGCGGGGGTTACTGGGTGGAAGGCCAGCGTGGCAGTGTGACAGCCTGTCCTGCCAGCACTGCTGAGCTCTCTAAATGGAGCTTTGTTGTGCAGAGGACTAAGCAGTGCTGGCTGGTTTGTTTTTTTTTTTTCAGCTCCTTTATACAAATTTAGACTCCTTCCCTTGTTTTGAGTTGGATTTTTTTTGCGCAGTAACCATCTGGTATTTACTGGGAACCCTCTGCCTTGAGTCTCTGAGCTATCGGTGGAGGCAATGTATGATGGCAACAGGCCAGCCACATCCCTATTTCATCCGATCTGCATGTAACACCTTGCGGTCCGTGGTCCCAGTTTCAGCAGTTAACTGTGCAAGATTGTTTAAGCTCTCATAGAAAGTTTCATCTCCCTGGGTTTAACTCGGCACAGAAAAAAACTGCCCGGTGCACCTGCCGCTTTTGCAAACTGTGGCATTAAATTTCAGCACAGCCAGCGCAAAACTAGAGCTGGGACTGGATCCAGACTTCAGCAGGCAGGAGCTGCTTGCTAGGGAAAGAGCAAATTCTAATCCAGTGATCTCCCCTGCAAGGAGATACGCAAGTAAAGTGAGAGCCTGCACCCTGACTGAGGAAACCGCTGTGATAGTTAGTGCTTGTCACTGCCCTCTGATTTACCATTCACTTTGCAGAGGCAGTCGTGGCTTTCTGATGAGGATTATGTCTTTCACAGTCAGACTCCCCGGGGCTAGAGGAAAAAGGAGAATTTATACAGGTAGGCTGACATCCCCATGATATCCATACTGGCCTGGACCGGGAGCCCTATCAAAGCTGTTCCTAGCACGTAATGCAGCAGAGTGTAATGCAGAGAGAGCAGCGAAGGCAGCCCTTCTGCTGGCAGAGCAAGGCAACTCTGAGACTGTGTCACTCTCCTCACATGGTTTACGTGCAAAGCACTCACCTTCTGGCCAAAGGGAACTTGCAAATGCTGCATAGGACATCTAGGGGATAATACATCTGCTCGTGAACTTGCGCCAGATGCAAATATTTCAGTGGTTTGACAAGATCAGCTTTTGAAACATATCAGCTGACAGTGATGTCTGTCCTACATCACTCCTGATTTTGTAAAATAATTTTTTTTTTTAAATAAATAAAAATATTGGGATGACTGATTCCTTGCCAACATGCTAATTGCTCAAAGGAGTTTTATCACCAGATGTGTATGTTGATTCTGGACCTATTAAAGAGGTGGGGGGGTGGTGATGGTGGTGACTGTGGGAAGACGGCTCTGACGGTTCACTCCGCATCCCTGTTTGGGAAGCAAACCAAATTCCCAGACTGTGGATCCCGTCAGAGATGTTTTCAGAGGAAACGGAGGAAAACGTCAGACATCCTCATTCGCGGGG
>VZSF01002613.1:1252-77617 GCA_013398295.1 Chionis minor | reverse complement strand
GGGGAGGGGGGGAGGGGGGGGAGGGGCGGTCTTGTGGGAGGCCGGAGTGGGGGCGTCCGACTGCTGGAGGTCGTGGGAAATCAGTATTTCGCGGTCCCATGGGGAGGTGGGCGGAGGTGTCAGGCTTCCCGTCGTCACTGTGCAGTGCTTGACGGTGACAGTTTAGGCTTTTATGAAGCTCATGTATTTGATCAAGATATCAAAAATTAATCCCCTGAAATGTTTTTTGCTCTGCCCCCCTCCTTTCCCCCCCCCCCCACATTATTCCATAATATAGAAGTTCATGGTTTGAACACTGTTTTCCTGTAGCACCAGCAGAAGTTGTTGCCCAGAGAAGCTGTGGCTGCCCCATCCTTGGAACTGTTCAGGGCCAGGTTGGACGAGGCTTGGAGCAACCAGGTCTAGTGGGAGGTTGGATCCATCCCAGGGGATTGGAACTAGGTGATCTTTAAGGTCCCTTCCAACCCAAGCCATTCCACAATTCTCGAGACTCACCAGCTGACCAGGCAAGCAGTTTCAGGATCAAGAATGATAATGCTTTGATCATCAGCAGTAATGACAAATAAAAGAGGGTAGATTTAGATTAGATAGCAGGAAGAAATGTTTTACTATGAGGGTGGTGAGACACTGGCCCAGGTTGCCCAGAGAGGTGGTAGATGCCCCATCCCTGGGAACATTAAAGGTCAGGTTCGACTGGGCTCTGAGCCACCTGGTCTGGTTGAAGATGTCCCTGCTCAATACAGGGGGACTTGGACTAGCCGATCTTTAAAGGTCCGTTCCAAACCAAACCAAACTATTTTGAGTCTATGATATGGTTACTTTCATCCCACTGTAGCAAAGGCTTAGAGCATCTTCTCTCTCCCCTGAATCCAACAGGGTGGCATGTAGAAACCCCTGCTGCTAATAGTATGGAGCATCAGGTGCTTTTGGGCAGAGGGACCTGGCGGTGTTTTTGAGCAGAATCACCTCAAGGGTGTTTTACGTGGCTAACTGCAACACCTGCATTCCTGCCGAGCTGCCTGGTGGCTCTCGCTTTATCGGTGTGCTTCCACACAACTCACTTCCACTGACCTGTAGTTTGGCAGTCATGAGTCGTCAGTAGCTCTTACGGAATGGGAGCAATAGGATGCCCTAGGTTCTCCAACTGGAGTGATCCTCAGCAAGGTCTGTTGTCAAGAATGGAGCCGTCTGAATAACAACCTGTGCTAATTACCAGCTGGGAACAAAAAACCAGGAGCATAAGGGGTACCTGTGGACAGAGGTGCTGTGTCCTATAACGCCATCAGACCACTGATAAAACTGTTCCGATGGTTGATTTTCTTCTCCCCCTCTAATTTTCAACCTAAATGTGTTCACAGTGCATTTATTCTCTTGTTGTCGTGCCAGCACTATCCTTTTGCTTCAGCAGTTTTGTTTGTCTCCTGTGATATATTTAGAGAGCAATCCTATCCTCTCTCTGCCTGCATTTGGCTAGGCTAAACAAGCCAGGCTCTTAAGTTTCTTCTTGTTTGATAGGTTTTCTGTTTCCCCTAGGCCCTTTCTGCACCTGTTCATTTGAGTTTAGCATTTTTAAACACGGGTGACCAGAATTTTTTTTTTTTTTGGTACGATGCTCCTGTCATCACCGCCTGTACAATGGCACTGGTATTTCACTGCCTTATCTGGGGTGCATTTGCTTTTCTTATGGCCTCGTCCTCTCTGTGATCCCTAATGCAGCTTTAGTGGTTATTTTTCCCATCTTTACGGTGAATATGCTAAATTGTGTTAGCTGAATACCTGCCTCTTATCTCTCCCTGTCTCATGCCTGATAATGCGGGGAGGAGCTGAAGTCATCATAGCGTAAGCCTGTGCATGTTGATGCTTTAAACTGGTGCCTTGGCCCCACGGGCAAGCTTTTTCCATGAGAGCTGGCAAGGGCTTTTTAAGGCATCTACTTACATGTTGGCTGATGTAAATATGCTGGAGTGAGGGAGCTGTCATTCCCCCTGGCAAAGGCGAGTTCCCATCCTCGGCTCTCCGACTGGCAGCCGCCTCCTGGTGACAGGGGACTGGGTGGCTGCAAGGGGTGGATGTGACGCCGGGCTCAGGAGAAGACGAGCGCGGAGCCCTGCAGGCTGGGCTTGACCTGCGGGCGCTGCTGGCCGTAGCTGCAGCTCAGCTGCTCTTCGGTTTTTCCAAAGCTAGTCTTCCGCTGCCCTACTTTTTATAATTCACTCCGAAGTAGGGAGTGTTTTGCTCGGCCTGGCACTGTGGAGGAGCAACCTCTCTGCCGTTGCTCCCAGCTCGAAGGGAAGTGGTTTTCATACCCCCTCCTCTCTTTCCCCAGCCTGTCTCTCCTGCCGGGTGGAGCTGGCTGTTCTGAGCTGTCAGCTCCCTGCCTTTCCGCAGAATGCCGAGCCCTCTGCCAGACTTTTCAGCTATAAATGGANCACCCCACCCCCAACACCGAGAGATGTTGCGGGAAATCGGAGCCGGGCCAGACTTCCTCTGAATTAGGAAAACATACGACCCTACCACTGGCTTCTCGTAGCTTCCCTGGAAGCGTCGTGCCTGGCTTTGGGGAGGTGCCTGTGCCCCGGCGAGGGCTGTGCTGCCGAACTGCTTGTTTGCGCGGCCAGAGTGGTTATTCCCAGACTGCAAATTTCCCGAATGCAAAGCTGGGGCAGACCTATAGGTGCCGTCTCCAGCCCCGCGCATCGTCCTGCAAACAAAGCGCCGTCTGATCGGAGCGCTGTGTCTCAAGGGAAGGCCAGTGTTTTTGTTACTGGCTGCATCCTGCTTCCACATCCGTATTAGGCACTTAATAAAAGAAGCCTGGCTTTTGCGCATAATGAGCCACCCCATTGCCTCCCTTAACTTTGGGATTTAATGGCAGAGACCCTGGGATCTTTTAAGCTGTATTGCGTTCTCCCTCCCCTGAGAGGCAGGGAGGATCACTATCTTCTCGTTCAGCAGGGACTTGGGGCCTGAGGTATGCAGACCGAGGTGACTCAGGGAGTCAGTAGCTGCCCTGAATTTCAAACTGAAGTCTTCTGTGTCATCTGGAGCAGAGTGCCACCCTCCATCATCCCTGCAGGCATCCAGGCCATTCATTCCACGTAGAGTACAGGTCTGTATTTAGAAAACTAATTTGTACTTTCGTGTTCAAAAATTGTAGGCTGAAAGTCTCATAGTTAGTGGGCTTCACAGAAGCTGCTGGGCCAGGTTCCAGTCTGGTGACCTTTCGCTGGCGGCAGCGGGTTTGCATCCTTTGGTCATAGATAGCAACACCTAGAACAGCTGCTTCAGTCTTCCTTACCTCCTGGCAATCGTCCCTCAAATACCTTCAGGCTGTGGATAAGAAAACATAGAATATTCAAAAGGTGCAAGCTGGGTTTATGGTTGCTCAGTATTCCGCCTGCAGTTCTGCTTCTGGTTCAGTTTTTGCTGTGGCAGCAGATGCTGTCTGACACTTTTTCCTGTGCAGGACGCCTCGTATCCTGAATTTCCTCTACTCAGTGGCTTGGTTGTGTTGCCTTTTGGATGGGTTGGTGGAGCTATTGACTGGGCAGTGTTCAATGGGCAATGTGCGATGTGACTGTTCTCTTTTTGTGTGAGCTGAAGAATGTAATATCCCAGGAACAGGATGCTACGTAGGGGTTATGGTTCACTGAAACCTCCTTTCTGTCTTTCTGCTGGGATTGCAGACAATGTTTTGCGTGAAACAGATGAGGGATAGGTGAAGTGCCCGCTTCACCCTTCCCCACGCCATCAAGCTGCTGTGTGGCAAGGGTACCTTTTTGCTCTGGGAGTAAATGAAACGAAGAGACTGTGCGTAGCTGTAACTGCCTGATGCTCTTTCCTGCGGTAAGCTCTGCTGAAGCTGGGCCTGGCATCAGATCCAGCTGGTTTGCCAGCTCAGCTTGGAGTCCTTCAGGGTAAACTTGGTTGGAAGGAGTTTTTCTGCTTGCTGTATCCTGCCCAGATGTTCAGGGAGGCTGGTTAGCCCAATTCAGCTTGGTCTTATGCAATCTGCCTTCCGCTGAACACTTAATTCCCCGTTCTTTACCAAAGCCCTGGACACACAGCATGGTGTTTTCTGAGGTTTGTTGGCTCTAGGTCTCTGTTCCTCTGATTCTGGAATGTAAGGCCTCGTTGGGGTTTTGCTTGTGATAACTGCTGCTCATCTGAAGCCCACAGTTTCTCCCCCTCCTCTTCCCATTCTTGTGTATGCTTGCCTGGACTGGGAATATTGCTTTCTACAATTCACATCTGTTGTGCCTGGGGTGGGTATTTGCTGAGCATCTTTGTAGCCCTTAAGCCTTGCCCGGTAGTCTGCACTTCTGACTGAGTCCTCAGTGGAGCTATGGATGGGAGTGTGTGTCCGTCACCCAGCACTGACAGGTTCTTTTAGGGATCCTTGGCAGAATGATGGCAGCACTAAGTCATACTTACAATTAAAGCTTTATTTTCTTAACAGGTTTCTGGCACCCAGGAACCTCGAGGCTGTTAGGGAGTGGAAGAAGAAATCTCTTTGGTTTGTCTACTTCATGCACAGGACCTTCAGAGCCTGATAATGAGAGGAAGGGAAGGAATACGTGACCCACTTGGCCACAGGGAATGGCTGTTTCCCCTATGAAATGGCATTACTTGTCCTAACCCCACTGCCAGGGCTCAGAAGCAGGGGCAATCAGTCACAGAGTCCTCCTCAGGACTGCTGCTCTCTGAACAGTCTCCCCATGGGCAGCTTTTGGGCTGCAGTCACAGGTGTTCTGCTGACACCAGCATCTGTCCGGCACAACCTGTAAAGGCTGCTGTTGGAGGACACTGCCTTAGAATGCCTTCAAACTCTCTGCTCGTTCAGTTGCTTTGCAGAAAACAATGCACTACGGTGGTGGCATCTCTTGAGCGACTTGTTCATGTCATTCATGCCAAGAAAACTTCTTGTTGGCTGATTTCACAGTGGCTGGTTCAGACTGCACCAGGGTCCTCCACAAGTGCCAGAGCAAGACGCTGGTTCAGACGGTGGTGTATGCGCACCACCAGCAAGTTTGGTGTGCTGCTACTCTCACCCCACCAATGCGTTGCTGAGCCTACCACTCTAATGGTTGTGCTACCATATACGCAGCATTGAGACTTTGCCTGGCAAAGCCCGTGGAGTATCTGGTACAGGTGCCTAGCAGTGCACAGCCCTGCGTCAGCACAAGTTAGGTTTGTGGTTGGACTCGATGATTTTAGAGGTGTCTTCCAACCTAGGTGATTCTATGATTCTTAGTTCAGGTGCAGACCGTGAGCATTACAGCTCCACAGCTCCTTGCATCAGGCTATGGCAGGGTATCCCACTGAGACGGAGCATTCCTGGTCACTGTGCTTGGAACACTCCTTGTCCAGCGCTAGACTTTGCAGTGCATTAAAGCTCTGGTACCTTCAGTGCCTGGGTCAGGCAGAGCTCTCTGTGGAACACGTGCTGTGCAACACATCTAGCTATGGTTTAGGAAGATAGAGTGAGGGCTACAATTTTCTGAGGATTCTAAGGTAGTCAGGGTAGTTGGTTTGAAAACTGCCTGAAGAATTCCAGGGGTATCTTGCAAAACTATTAGGGTGATAAAACAGCAAGTGGGACTCCATGCTGATAAATACCACAACTTTATGCACGTAATGGTGATTCGTGAACAGTTTCTCACTGCCCGCAAGAAGCCCTTTGGAGTCCTGCACATCAGCTCAATCTTCAGCTGCAACCTTTGGCAGACCTCATACTGGACACAAAGAATAAATCAAAAAATGCTGGTATATTGTCCTGTATACTTAGGTACACAGTTGTGTTGTGCCTGCATCTTGAGTACCCCGTGAAGTCTGGTCACCCTGTTTCAAAAAGAGTGGCATATATGTGGATGTGATACAGAAAAGGGGAATAAGGATGATTAAGGGACTGAGATAGCTTCTGTAGGAAGAGAGACTAAACAAGGAAAAGTAGATGATAGCGGGAAAGAGTAAAAGCCTATAAAATAGGGTACAGTGGGGAGAAGTTGAGTAAGGAACAATGTTACTCAACTTTGCTATTTCTCACGGCACAGAGAAAGCACATCCAACAAAATTATTTATTAGGCAGAAGGTTAAGGAAATCCTTTTTCAACACAGTTGATTTGCAGAACGTGTTGCTATGAGATGGCATGAAGGCTGAAGATACACACAGATTCCAAAAGGAACCAGACACCGCAGTGGCAGAGATGTGTTTCAGTGGCCATTAAACATGGCAGTCAGCGTGCAACCTCCAGCTGTAGAAGTTTCGTGACTGCTGATGAACGTGGCCTTAGGAGAGATCATTCTGTACTCTGTGATATGTATATGCGGGTGCCAAAATGTCAAGGACAGGGCACTAGACCAGAATAATTCTTGTTGTGACCCAATATTGTGGTTCGTGTTACCACAAGGTGCTGAAACAGTGGGGTGAAAATGGACTGATTTGGTTTTGAGCACTTCTGGTCTAACGACTCTCCTGTGGGAGTTACACATAGGTCACTACAGATTTTCTTACATCTTTCATTAGCAAATCTGAAAGCACTTGAGGAGAAAGGGACTGGTGCAGGCATAGCCCACCAGCTCAGCGTGCCAGACACTGCTGTGGTTGTTGCGGAGTGTGCCATCTCAATGACTACTGCCCAGCTAGCCAGGTGAGATGCCTGGCATTAGCTGTCGGGTGCTGTCTTTGCTCCCCCTTGGCTTCTGATTGGCATCTGGTTTATGTCTTGATGCAACAAAATCTGGTTTCTTAGAGCCTTTTCTTCATATAACTGTGGGTGTTATTCATCCAAATGTCTCGTCCTACGGAGAGGGGAAAGTGCAAGCCATTGCGAATTCTATTGTGAATTCCTCTATCCTTTCCAAGTTCTGTGTTGCAATTTCCTTCACAGTCTAAGTAGCAAAATGTCTCCAGTCTCCCTCCACCAAGAACTGGGAAAGTCTGGAACTGCAGTGCCTTGAGAAGTCTATTTGCTGATAAAGGAGTGCCTTAGGTGCTCATTTTAGGAGCAATAGCTGGAGCCACTATTATTTGCTGCTCACCCCGTTGAAAACTTACCAAACCAGTGGGGGTCTTTTCTGGAAGCTGGTTGAGGCTGTAGCAAAAGCAACCAGACAGTAATGGGCATATGATTTTTGTCTGCTATTCAGTTTGCTGCCGGGGGATTCTTAACTGCTAACAGTGAAATCTCTAACAGTGACATTTTTGGCAACACTGGAATCAGAACCCCATCATAATTTTACCTCTGCCTTATTCCTTGAACCCAAATCTGCACACTGATGAGCTCTAATGTTTTTGACTCTTTCAGTTTAAAGCCCCTGTTGTGCTGCCCAGTTCCCTCCTCCCTGCAGAAGGGAGAAAATAAAGAAGAAAAAGAAATGGGAAAAAAAAAAAAAGGAAAAAAGAAGTATCCTGGCAGCCTCAAGCTGTTTTTAAACGAGACAAATGCTGGGGTGCCTGTCTGCCAGAGCCTCCCGCCAGTACACCAGTCCCTTTTTAGCACGCTTCTCTGCACGGCTATATCTGGCTCCAGCTCCTTGTGCTGGGAACGTGACCTCATGGTTGTTTTGGTATTTCCAGTGATTCAGCCTGGTCCGGGGCAGGGAGGAGTCATTCCTGGTGCAGGCTGACAGGAGTGTTTGTGCGTTGCTGGAATTCCAGAGCCCTGCAGCCCCAGCCCTTCCGCTGCCTTGACAGCTCGGCTGAGGCTGGGCTGGTGCATCGCATTCCTGCCTGGCAGACGGCCTGGACGCAGCTGGTAGAGGGACCAAAGCTCCTGCTTTTGGGTATAATGGGGATCCCTGTCTTTGCAGCATACCTGCCGCGGTGAGGGTGAAGAAGGCTTCCTGCAGTAGCTCCTACACCTGGGAAAGCCACAAGGAGTCTGCTCTATGGGTGGAAAAAGAGTCTCGCAGGATGCTTGTTAGTGTTTACAGACTGCCAGCATCCTGTAATGAAGTTAACTTCACAACATCTGCAGCCACTTGGTAAGTGTTATGATACTTATTTCAGGGAGGGCAGGCAGAGGTGGGAGGAAAACTGAGGCACTGGGGTGGTCTGCTTGAGGTTTTATGCAGCTGAGCTAGAAAAGTAAACTTCTGTGAAGTGGTGCTGACCGTGTCTGCCCTGTCCTGTAATGGCTGGATTCCTCCAGTGAGGGATGAACGTGGGCAGCAGGTCAGACTGAGGTGGAGCAGTGCTTGTAGGGAAGAGCGGCTCCCAAAGTGAGATGAGGCCAGGCCATGTACATTGCTAAATCCCATTTTCTGTGGGTATCACTTCCCTCCATCTCTCCAGGTGTGGTCAGAGAGCACAGGGGAGAGCTTGTAGGCAGGGTTCCCCAGACGAGGTGGATGCTCATGCTCCCGGCAGGCTGTGCACGCTGCAGGGCTGTCGCTTGTGCCGTGGCAGGATTGCTGGTGCTGCCGATGTGACGAGCCTTGTCGCAGCCTTCATCTAAACACCTTCACCTGCCTCGTTTCAGCCTGGGTTGTTGTGAATGATTTTTTAAACCCTTTGGCATCATCTGGTGGTTAGCCATTCCTGGGCTGAGACCAGTTAGGCTGCAGAAGCAGCTTGGTTGAAGACGTGGCTTCAGTGGGATCTTGCTTAGCAGTGAACCAGCCTGCCAGTGTAGTCGCTTCACCCCAGGAGAGATCTGTTCCCAGTTTGTCACTACACAGGAATAACCCTGAGGAGGGGTAGTGGCTGCACCAGCAGTTTGCTGGAGGGAGGAGACAATAGATAATACAAGCAGGCTGGTGTCATTAATGGGGACCATTTCAGGCTGGATTAGTGCCTGGTTGGCTTCACCCCTCTGGAAGGTATCACCAGGATATACACCTATTACTCTGGGGTCCCTGTGCTTTCTTTGAAGCCAGGTTTTTAACAGCATTCCCTGATGCAATTGACCTATGTTTCAACTGTTTTCAACCTTTTTCTTTCGAGGCTAGGCAATATTTTTTCAAAGGAGGTCCCCCAGGCTCCACAGAATGTTGCTACATCACTACATGAACTCCCTGTTCTTTGTCACTGGTTGCACCCAGAGGTCCCTGGTGTGAGCTATATGTCTGGCAGGCACTGGGCTTACTGAAAACAGGCTATGCCCACTGTGGTACACATCCTGAAACAGCTCCTTCAGCCTCTTCCCAAGGTCTGTCAGTGCCAGTTTAATGGGCCGTAGCTAGAACCCGCAAACCCCCTCTACTGCTGCTCCCAGCTGTGGGCACAATGCAGGCAAAGCCCTCAAACCCTTTGACACCTTGCTTCTTTGCCCAGTCCCTGTCCCCCATCTTCTTTATTTGGTGCAAATCCAGCTGCAATACAGCTTGTAAATTATCCTGAAATGGGAGAGTCCTAGCAGGAGCTGGCAAAGGCAGTGAACTGTACGCAGAGGGTATGTCCCAAAGGTGGGGAGCCCCCGGGCGTGGGGAGAGGGCCCGGACAACAGGAATGGGTTCCTGCGCCATGAGCTGGTTGCACACACGGATGGAGCCATGCTCTGACCAGCCTTTCTCCCGGGCGTGATGGGCTGCTGGAGCACCATCCGCTGGAGAAGGTGTGGGGCTGGGGCTGTCCCAGATGGGCTGCCAGGGTGGAACATTGCAGAGGTTTGCGTTACGGCTAGCAGCTGCCGTCTAGGGAGATGTAGGGGCTGCTGGAGAGCGTGGGGCTGGGGGGGTCCTCCCCTCACTTAGCGGCCACCTCACCCCACGGCTTCCCCTGGCAGGCAGCTGCCTTCCCACCCCCCGCCTGAGCATCCCGCACAGCCCCGTCGCCCTGGCTTCTCCCCGAGCTTGCTGTAAATGGCTCTCTGTAACAGGAGCTGCATTTCTGCCATAGCCCTCTCCCGGGTGGGTCTGTATTTACACTGGGGCTTTCATTAGCAATCTGGCCCTTGCGTCGCCAGCAGCCTGCAGCCCTTTGCTTTTCCCTCCTGCCCACACGCTCTGCGAGCAGGACCAGCTCCCCGGCACCGCTGTGCCCGAGGAGGGGCAGGTGACTGGCAGCGGGAGGAATCCCTGAGCCAGCTCCCGCCTGGGAGAAGTGCCTCATCCTGTTGCCTCTCGCCCGCCATCCTGCAGCAACCGGAGAGCCGCCGGCAGAGACTCCCCTGCGGCGTGGCTCGCTGATCCCTGAGCCGACGCGGGGACAAGCTGGTTTTGCTGTGGATTATCGCTGGCTCTGCATGCTGTATTATTCCTGCTGCTCTCATGCTGTTGCTGCCGCACCCAGCTTCCAGCTGCAGGGAGCTGAGCCCACGATCTGGGGAGATTGTATCTGGCAAGGTAGGAGCTGATCCCTTACATTTGTTCTGCTAAAAGTAATGTGGCCGGTCCTGCCCCTGCCTGGAGAGCATGCTTCAATTAGTAGGATGTATGTGGTTTTATTTTGCATTGTTCTGTAGCTCTGACGAGCGCTCACTAAGCTGCTCGGGCTGTAGCCTCTCTTACATGGAAAGAAAATGCATATATCCATTTTCTTTTTATTTTCATGCTGGAAAATCAAACTCTGTCTCCCTTTATACTCCAGGGTGGTGTGGTGGTGCAACAGAGCCCGTCTCTGTCCTCTGTTCTTGTGCAGCATCCTGTGCATGTTCTGCAGGTCATGTCACCCGCTTCTCCAGGTGACATGGAAGTAGAGAGAGCAGTCTGAACGTGTCTTGGGAAAAAGGAGGAGGGAGAACAAACTCACGGAACACAAAAATCAATGAAGTTTAATAGGCATGGAAATGGCTTGAGAGAAATTATTTTTACCCCAGAAAATCAGACATAGAAGAGCCTCCTTTCCCTGGATAGTCTCAGAAAGGTATCTTTCCATCCCCCCACCCTCCCTTCAGTCCCTTAGGGCAAGGTGTTTTGATATGGAAAGGCCTGAGGCTGCTGTTGTCCCTAAGGATGAAGGAGAGTCAGTCTTGTTAGGCTGGTGCCTTCTTTCCAGCAAACCTCACCAGCGTTTAATGCTTCACCTTCCGCCAGCGCTGCGCATCTTTACTGGGGTTGTACAGGGGAAAGAGGTGATGGCCAAGAAATCCTGCCCCTGCTGGCTTTCCCTTGTGGTAGCCAAGATAGGTAAAATAGGTGGGCAGCAGCATTTTCTCCTGATCCAGCTGATGTTTAGGCACAACTGATCCTTTTTCAGTCCACAGCAGCAGGGGTGTGCCTGCCCCTGTACACACTGCCATCAGTCTTCCCCAAGCTTGCTGTACCTGGGCTTCCCTCACACGTGGACAAGTCTCCTAAAAAAGACAGACAAGGATATCACCTTCTGCAGGTGATGGTGTACTTCTGAGGACTAGCCCAAACAACAAACCATATTTTAGGGCCCCCCTATATCCCTAGTTGCTAACCTGTGAGGAGGGAAGGGGGTCCTTTAGCTTTCCCTCCTTAGTATATACTGCTGTGCTGCCAGTGGGTGTATAAATAGTGCCCACAGTATACTATTTTGGTGACAAGCTCTTCCCAGGATTCATCCAAAGAGTTATGTGAGCAAGTGTTAAAAATAACACCAAGCCCTGCCCAAAAGCTGGCGTTGCTTCAGCCAAAGTGTTGGCAATCTTCCATAGGCAAGAGCCTTGGACCCTTGGGAGGGGGCAGCAGGAGGGTGTCCTGCAGGGCTCCCCATGTTGTCCTCTTCTTGCTGCCCTGCTGACCACAGAGATCCTCGGGTTCAGCAGATGTGCTGGTCACCGAGACGATGTGAGACCTTCGCTTCTAATTAGGTTATTTGCTACTGAGATATCCCAGTGTGTTCTGAGTGTTATTGCTAGGTCTAATGAGAGGTACAGGAAATGCCAGGAGGGGTTAACCTGAGCTTTAATCTATCCTGCTGCCAGGTCCCTGCTGGTAGCCAGATCTAGCTGCTTTGCTGAAAAGTCTTGGGCTGTATCAATGGCAATATATAAGGATTCTGGCCCTATGTTACGTTTATCCTGCGGACTGCTAGCTGGAGATTGGTTTAATTGCGGAAGGCATATTAAATTTATACATTGGGTTAGGACCTATAGCTCTGGACATTCTTGCTGTCCTTTATAAACACAAAAGTAATTTCAAAATTCTGCCCTTTTCATGGTGTGGTCAGTGCCTAAAGGTGAAAACTGGACCACACTGCAGAGATTGCTGGGGAGCTGTACTCCTTGGTCCGTGTGGCCAGTGCGGGACGCACCATCCCACTGAGGAGCTGGAAGCTGCAGTATGTTTCCCTCCGGCTGGGTTTTGCCTGTTGCTGGTCAAGGCTTGTGCTAGGTACACAGTTCAGCTGCTCCTGCGCTTCTGCAGCATCAGCCCCTGTTGTGTGCTGGAAAACAGGATACCCCACTGGAAAGCAGCAGACACCACTGAGCCCTTGTCTTCAGCGTATGGAGCCTAGAGCTCACAGAGTCTTTGAGGGCTCATATTCCAAGAAGCCCCATCTAAAGACAGACGCTCTCTCTTGCAGATAGATGATGTGGCTCCACTCTCGCCTGGTCTAATACGGGATGTAGGAGAAGTTACTCCCTGTGGGAGTGGAGCACCCATTGCCATTACATGGCTTAATACATGTAAGCCATGCACACAGAAGAAGAGGAAAAGAGCTGAGACGTCTCCTGGCTGCAAACCTGGGGGCAGTGCTGCAGCTTACCTATTTGCTCGGAGTTGAAAGGAACATTGTCGTGGACAGGGGAGACCACACTTCTCTCTCAGATGCTGTGGTTCAGGACTATGGCATTAGTCCCCCTCCATAGTTCCTTGGACTCCACATTTGCATGTCCAGATACATCTGTGCTAGTTTCTGGCTTTGCAGAGAAAGGGCCAGATGCTTCTGGAGGCTCCAAGTACTTTACTTTCAGAAGGGCTAGGTTTATTTTAAGCTGATACAGAAAATTGCTGTGAAAGCAACAGGCGTGCAGAAATTGCTAAAAAGGTCACGAGCAGTGTTTGGCACTCCATGCTTCACCTCCTCTGATACGGGATTACTAATTCTGGCAGATGTTCCCAGGGATGGGGAGCAGGTCCTGGAAGAGCATCGCGCTCAAGAGTTTTCTCTGGCTGTTGCACTGAGAATGAGTGAGAGCAGAGCAGCCGCTCATCTTCTGGCTTGGGCTGTTCTATCTTGCATGCTCAGCCCTTGCTACCCCTCCTCCCCGTCTCACCTTTAGGTGGACTTCTCTTTCCCTTGTTGTGTGTTGAGGGGCGCGGGCTGGGTTTGTGCACAGGATGAGTGCTTTCATAGGTGCCTATTGAAAGCACAGACTTCAGAATTGTCTGGAGGTGGTAATACATCATGGAGATGAAAAGCATGTTTCTGTTTTTCCAGGCAAAAATGCTCTGGGCAATTAGTCCTTCATCAGAGGCTTCCTGCTCCTCTGTTCCTCTGCTCCTTCCCACTCCTGTGCCATGTCCAGCCAACAGAGGCTGGACAACTCTCTGAATCGTCATTGTCACTGCTGAGGCTCTGTGTATCATCATACATTACAGAGCTCCTAAGGGCTCTTTCAGGGCTCTTTCCACCCTGGGATGCTCTTGTTCCCCTGACTGGAATGTGTCTGGAGCGCATGGGGCCATATGACCTTGTTTGTCGTCTCTAAGCACCTCTTTGCTGGACATTTCTCAATAGTCTTCCGTGCAGTGCCAGAGCCCCACGCCACGGTTTCCAGCAGTTCCTGTAGTGCTGAGATGTCCATAGGGAGCCCCAAGGAGCAGCGTGCCCCAGCTCTTCCCTCTGCTTCCCAGGAGGCTGAGCCCTGTTTCAGTCTGTCCAGCAGGGTCTAAACTTGGCGTGTTTGTCAAGCTCTGACCTCCTTTGCCTTCGTGTCCTGCCTCGTTGCTGGTGCCCGGGCTTTGCCTCTGCCAGCTTTTATTTTCTATTTAAAAGAACATGGCAGGATTTCCTCCCACACACGGATCCCCTTTATCCCTGTAGCATTTCCTTTGCTGTGGGTCTTTCTCCAGCCCGAGCAAAACTGTACCACGCCGTGGACAGGCACGTACTTCCCATTTCTGGCTCTGTGTGCCTGTCTGCATACACGGCGGCTGCCAGTTGGTTGAACATGTCTCTTGGAGGAGGTAGACCTTGCACAGCAACTAGGTGCTGCAGATAGGGCTCTGTGCCGATCAAGCATACACCCATAAGCACATACTGCCAAAAGATTGTTTAATCGTGGGCTGACCTGACATGCAGACCTTGAGTACAGCTGGCTGATGATCCTGGACGCCCAGCTGTATTAAGTGGGAAGAAGTAACCAAATAGAAAGTTAGGAGGGCTCTCAGCTGTGGCCAAGAATCATCTTCAACAAGGCTGAACTCATGAGAAAAAGTCTCTTCACTGGGGTGGATGAAAGGAGGATGAACCCACTGGCTGGAAGCTGGTGTTAAGCATATTCTATTTAGGAAAAAACTGGCAACCTGGGGTATGTTTTTAATAGCCAGGTGGATTAGCTACCACATCAGCTGTCATGGGATGTTTTTCCACTCTCAGGCTGTGTGTGTAGGTTTGCTGTGTCCTTCCAGGAATGTGTTTCTGTTTCTCCAGGTATTCCGCCTCACACAATAAATTGCTCTCAGCTTTTAATCCTGCATTAGAGGCTTCCTGCTCCTCTGAGTCAAACAGAAATCATACAAGAATAAGACCTCCAGAAGCCATATAATTACGTCTCCTTGACCCAGGTATAGTGGAGTCAGGCTATGCCATTCCTTGTCTTTCTTAATTTCATCTCTCTAGAAGCTCCCAGTGATTGGGACATTATGTGCTGCATCCTGCATCTTAGCAGTCCAGTCCCTTCCCCCTGACACTATCTCCTGATGCCATGGCACACTGGATTGGCCAAGAACCTAACATGGGCATTTCTTTGGTGGCAAAGCCAGAAAAATAAATTGTTTCCAATTTCTGACACTAAGGGCCTGTGAAAATAAACAGGAATGCATGCCTCTAAATAAGTACAGCAAAGAGCTTCTGAGACAAACAAGACCATGCAAAATATTGGGAAAACCAGTCTTACCTCTTGACTGCTGTGCTTTTTTGGTGGAATAATGAATGACTAGTTTTATCTGCTAAACCTGGTGTCTAACATGAACTTCCCTGGCTGCCTCTCGGGGAGCCTATTCGTGTTGTCAGGGATGTGTAGAACAGCTTATTCACTTGCTCTTGGGAGCAGGCTTTTACACATTTCAGGACTGCTTTGATGTGCCCCCTAGTTTTCTACAGAGAACAAACCATTTTGCTTTGCAGCTCACTCCTTTCTGTTTTTCCTTGCTTTGAACTCTCACTGGTTTGTCCATATAGCACATGTCATAGAATCATAGGATCACCCAGGTTGAAAGGGACCTTCAAAATCATCAAATCCAACCATAAACCTAACACTGCCAAAACCACCCCTAAACCATGTCCCTCAGCACCACGTTTACCTGTCTTTTAAACAACTCCAGTGATGGTGATTCTACCACTTCCCTGGGCAGCCTGTTCCAATGCTTCATAACCCTTTCGGTGAAGAAATGCCTAGTGCAGCATGTGCAAGGGTTGGGCAGAGAGGAAGGATTACTCCACGTCTTGCATATGACATGCCTGTTTGTACAGCCCTACATGCTTTTTTGCCTGCTTCAAAGCCAAATGCCACAACTACTCAAGTTCAGCCTGTGATCTGTGGTAACCACAGATCCCTTCCGAATGAGACGGTCACACATGATAATTATGGGTGGGGATGTGCAATCTGTGCCAGGTGAGGTGTCATGTTAATGATTATCATTTATGTCACTTTGCTGTTTATGTATAGACCTTATACGTTCAGCTAACAGTATCGGTACTGTAGACAATGCAAATGAAGAGTGAAAAACAACCGCTCTATCTGAGAGCCAGCAGGTTAAATGTACAAGTGGTGGATGGGGTCTCCAGGGTTTAGTTACAAGCCTGCATTACAGAATCTTTTTAACAGAAATTTTCAATGGTTCTCCCTTAACTGTCCTTTGCAGCTTTTCTAGATGCCTGCTGGGATTCGGGTGCCCAGGAGCACAGGCAATCTCTTGGGTGGCACTTGAGTCCTATGCCTGCCGATAGCATTGCTGCTAGTGGCTGGTTTTTGAGTGTACCTTCAATAGTCTCTATTAACGACAGGGTGCTTTGCAGAAGCACAAACTCTTTAGATATTGCTTTATTTGCCTCTAAAACATAGCCTGTTGGGGCAGGTAACACTGCAGAACAGCACTGCATGTCCAGTTTGGGTGGGAAATGGAGAAACTTGCGGGGAAAAAAGATCAGTATAAACAACTATAATTAATATCACGTGTCTCTAATAAATCAGCTGGTGGTTACGTACTCCCGAGGCTTCATTGCAAAGGTGGGAGTGTTTGAGAACAGGGAGGTCTGCTGGGGACCCACTTCGTGGCGAGCTGGCAGATCTCACCACTTGACTTCTGCTGTTGCTCTCAGCGGCGATGGCAGGGAAGCGCTGTGGCATGCGCAGAGAGAGGAGAGTGTGGGTTTTCTGCATGAAATCCAGAGCAGTTTTCGTACTTGCTGTTGCCTTGGAAAACTGGAATATTTATGACTCAGTACTGAAGCGGGAGGGCAGGAGGCTTTTTCCATTCTTGGATGTGGCCTCTCGTGTGTCCCAGCAGTGATGTTTTTCTTCTCCTCTGCTTGCCCCTTCCCTGCTGCATCCCTCCCGCTGCAGTCTCTGCGAGCAGAGGCTTGTTTACGGTGCAGTCACCCTGACTTTGACTCAGCCAGGCGATGTCCCTGGAGTGGGAAGGGAATGTCACTTTGTTGTACATCACGGGAACCATAAGCCGTCACCTCCCTTGATCAGTGCGTGCCGCATACACAGCGATCTGTCGTCGTACTTAGTGTGTAGGCAGTGAACCATTTCAGGGCTGCGGGTTCAGCTCAGGCCTGCAGCTTTTCAGCTGTTTAGTTGGAAATACATAATTTTCATTTGAGGTCAGAGTACAAGCCAGTCAATACAGCAGAACTGCAGCTGCCAAATTCACCAGCTCCAATATAGTATGTAATGTGGCAACTTAAGACATTCCTCATGGCAGTGGGGAATTATTAAGTCTAGGTGAAACTAATGGTTTAGGTAAATTGTGCTGTAGAGGCAGCGCTGATCCCATTTTGGAAACTAATTTTAATAGGGCTGAAGCCCATAACATCTTAATATCCACTGTTACCATGGACTGCTCAGAGCAATTGATTGCCAGATTAGAAGGCATATCTTTTTTGCAATAATACTCTTTCTGCTCCTTTTGCCAAGACTTTGATAAGTGAAAGAGTTTATATTCCCTCTCAGTGTTATCATCAGTATTTGAGTGCTTGAAGAAACAGGGTTGCTCTTAGAGCTGAGCTCCTGAAATCTAAGGCTGGATCAGGTGCATCCAGGCTTTGCTTTAATTCAAGTTTTTCTGTACAGCTTTATGAGCTTGGTTTATCAGATTGAAGCTGAGACTTCAGGCATGATTCAGGAGCTGCTCTGTTGTTTCTGTCCTGATTTCCCTCTGCCTAAAAGTGTTCAGCTATTTCTTTGTGCTCTTGCTTGGGCGGTACCAAGTGTTAGGGCTAAAAGATGGGCACTGGAGCTGTAGGATCAGTTCTCCCTCTCCCACAGCCTTCCAAGTGATTCACATCTCCTTGTTAGCCCGGTCTCCTGCATGTAAAATGTTGGTAGCGGTACTTTCCTAGAAAAAGAGTACGAACATACTGGAACCCTGGGCTGGAAGGGACTGGAGACAGACAGCTGGCTGTGGGCTGGGTTTGGTTTTCCTGTAGACATCTCAGTATTGTAGAGGTATGTGGAACACAGCCCAGCCCCATGGGGAGCCTTGCCAGCACTAGCCCTATCTGGTAGTTGTGACTTTTTATGGAGCTTGTGAAAGCCTCTGTTCCTGGGCAGTGAGGCATCAGCCGCCAGCAATAGGAAGGGTTTGACCTTAATACAGGAAGGTGGAAATCAAGATAGTAATTGTGATGAAGGAACCACCCAGCCCAGTATTACTTTTTCCAAAGGTGGTTGCAGGTGGTCATCTAGAGAAGAGTGGGAGCAGGGCAAGCAGATAGTGTATCTTAATTATTATTTTTTTTTGCCCCAGGGAATTTGCTAGGCCTATTATATTTTAACTCTTTAGTAACCTGAAATGGATCTCTCAAGTGCTTGTCCTGCCTCCCCTTGAACCCATCTAGCCTTCTTCCATCTGTAATGTCCTCTGCTGAGAAGTAAGGAGCAGCAAACAGGCTAGAGGAAGGTAACAGGAATGTTGAAAGAGGAACTACTGCTCTGAAGGGAAGTTGTTAGTAGAGAGTAGTCTCAAAATGGAAGCTATTCAGTACGTCAAATAATGCTCTAAGCATTAAAAAGTAAGATTTTGCTGGTGATAGTTTCCTAAAGACACAAAGCTAGGAAGCATCATCAGAAGCAGTTCAGGGTTATTCAGCAGGAAGAGCTTAAACGTCCTTAAGGAATAATACAAATGGGAATTGGATAGTTTAAAATTGCATGGGTACGTGCATGAGAAATGAGCAGAAAGTTCAGCTCCAACTGGGAGCTCGTTGGGGAAAGTGAGAGACGGGGGAAAACACAGGGTTGATCAGTGATGTGCAGGATAACTGTGAGCAGCTGGTATGATGCAGCTATGATTTGCATAGATAAATGTCACACATTGGACAAAATATTTGTAGAAGAGATGGGGAAATTTCAGTGTATTAAGGCATGATGAGACATTGCTCAGGAGACGGTATTCATTTCCAGTTGCTCTCTGAAGGCTGTATGCAAACTGGGTCAGGTCCGGAGGACGGATACTGGTATGATCAAAGAAATGAAGAGCCTACCTAATGTGAAGTGATTAAAGAACTCAGATGATATAACTTTAAGCACAGACTGAATAAGTGCTGACGTTAAAGCTCATTTTTGGAACATGAGTGAATAGGGGTGAGCCGTGCATGGATAAAGATAAGCTGGAAATTTAGAGAATGTTCTTAAACATCAGAGGAATTCATTTGGGGAAATAATTCTGTTTGAAAATGGTTAGCAAACAACAAGAAATGTCCAAATTCTAGGAAAAAACAGCAACAACTTTCTCTTCTCAAGCCATTTTCTTATTTGGAGGCATGACTGCTGCCTTGGGTTGCGAGCCCTGAAGAAATCGGTGCTGCTGCTCTGGGCAGTGGGCAGGGCTGACTGGGGCAGGATCATCATGGGGGGCTGGTGAATCCTGCTGGTGTGAACGTACCGTCAACCAGCATAACCCCACAGAGCCCTGTGCCTCTGTCCTCAGATCTCCTCAGAAAGCAGGCTCGGGGTGGGGGGAGGAATCAGTTAGTCACCCCCTGGCGAAATGTGAGGATTGAGGGTAGGCTAAGCTAATGTCTGCTTTTCTCAATCTTCTTCAATTCTGACACCTCATTCAAAAACTCCCATATTTGTTCCCACCAAATAGAAAAGTTGTCAAGCACATGTTGGTAATGATCAGCCTGTATTGATCCCTGTGTGTTTGAGAGGGGGATACTGTTTGACCTTGAAAGGCAGGGTTGGCAGGGACAGGGAATAATTTTGGTATTTGTTTATGAGGATTTTTATAAGTTTCCAGCGCCTCCTGCTTTCCTGATGGCCTCTGTGTTCTGGTCCCCCTTGGTCCAGTTGAGCAGGATCATACTCTTAGTTCGTCTCTGACCGACATCACTCCCTCTGCGGTTCCTGAAGCGACTCAGCAATGGTGGATGGGGTTGTTGTGTCTTGAGGATCCAGATTTCTGCCGTGAACAACAAGTGAGTGCAGTGCAAAGGCTCCCACCTTGCTCATGAGTAGTCCAGCATGTGGGAAGAAGTGATAATGTGTATCCCTCCTGTGGCCATGCCACAGACGATGAGCCAGAACCTGTAGCCTAGGCACATTCGCGATGTTTCTCCCACAGATCGCGAGGCGCAGATTGTCTGCTGGGGTGATGCTGTTGCCTGTACAGCTTTCCATTTGCTTGAGACACGCTGAAGGTAATGAGGTCTACGTCAAAACACCCGTCCCTTAGGAGAAGGTGGCAAGCTGTGATGGGTCATAGCCACGAGCTGCAGTGGAGAGGCAGCAGCCCTGGGGCTGTCTGGCTGTTGTGAGGGTCGGCAGGTTGTATACGACACCTGATGGTGGGGGGTGATTAAAGACCTGTTCCTGCCTGGTGCTTGGTGTCAGACCTATAGCCCAGGCAGCCAGCTGGGTTCTGGGGCTGAGCTGTTTCCAGGTCATGGACTACTGGAGCACATTTGCAGCAAATAGGTGGGAGGCTTGGGCTGCTGGGGGATTATTTTTGCTGTACAATTGCAAGAAAAGTGGAAAGACTTCTTCTTTCTTCTACGTGGGGGTGTGCTGACCTTAGCAGCCAGTTCTGGCGTGATATGTGAAGGCAGGTGAAGACAGAAATCTGTTGGGCTTTTTTCCACCTAGATGACCTATTTGTGTCCTGGTTGTTGTCAGTTAAGTGCTCCACAGCTTGTGTCCAGTGTGAGTGCAGCACATGGGACTCCCCTGAAGCGGTGAGCTCTGCTGCAGCCCAGCACTGGGAACAGGATGCACCTCCTTACTGGAATTATGGGTGGGACAATGTGTTACGCATTGAGTTCTCACACCCTTGGAGCACGGGGGAAGGAGGAGAGATGGCAAAACCCCTGCCCTACGCCTAGGATGCCTGTGAGTAATGAGAGCAACGTTGCTTGATAAGCAGTTTTCTCCTGCCAAGGTGCACCCCACAGTGCCCAGTAGCACCTATCCCTACCTCTCCAGGCCAAACAGAACAGGCAGCCTTGATGCTGTAGGTGCAGGCATGTTCTGGAACCTCCATCTCCCTCGCCTTGCTTCTCTGAGGATCGCAGTCACCAGCCTGCAGTATCCCCGCTCCTCTCCTTGCATGAGACTGTGGAGTCAGCCAAGCTCCCCTTCTCGCACCGACTCAGCTGTGATCAAAGAGAAGTCATCTCCTAGAAGTCAGTGCCCTGCTTTGTTCTTCCTCATTAGTGCCTGTCATCTCTTACTGCCTATGAAGCTTTGGGACAGCCCATCACTTTCTGCCAGTGTCGCTGAGAGGGGCCGATCCAGGGAGGGAGGTGCAGCAAAGGGATGCTTGCTGCAGAGGTGCAAGCTCGGGGTGGCGTGAAGGTGATGAATAACTGCTTTGAGGAGGAGGAGGATGCAAAACTTTATTTTGGGAACAGATAGGTGAATAGGAGTGTTTCTGAGGGAGCCCCTTGTCTGCTGCGCTGCTCTCTCTGATTTTTAACAAAACAGCCCCCCCTGACTCCCATCTGCTCTGGTGTGTGTCTGCTGCACAAGGCAGGCGTTGCTGTCAGCGAATTGGTTAATGCCAGTGTCCTGTGGCAGGGACAGGGACAGTCAGCCTGCCAGCATTTATACCTCCTGGCGTCAGCGTTGGCAATGCACGCGGAGGACTGAGGAGGGCACCGAAATAGTTTCCATTCTCCTCTCTGCTGTGGGAACGAGTCTCCTGGGTAACAAACGCTCCTTGTTCTGCACAGAGCTCTGCAGCTGAGGCTCTCTGCCTCCTCACTGCTGCTCCCCGACTGTCCCAGCTGAACGGCCGGAGATGTCTGCTTGAGCCCGCCTTAATTAACGCTGACAATACAATGGGACTGGCCGTACGGGGGTGCGGGGGCTGCACGCTAATGGGAGTGCAGTAAATAGTCTGTTTACTGCAGCTCGGGTGGAGCAGAGCCCAGCAGGACCAGCTTTCTGCTCGCTGTAATGGCCAGGCGTGGAGCTAAGTCCTTCACTCCTGCGTCCTCCCTGGGGCTTGTCCCTGCTGCTTGAACGGGACCAGGTGGTGGTGTGGGTCTGAGCATCCAAGGAAAGGCAAGCAGTGGGCTGGGGAGAGCGAAGTACCACGAACGGGGCACGGGCATCAGCCTCTCAAGAAGCACCTGCGGAGCCTGAGCTTTGGGACGGGCTGAGAGATCATTCCCAGTGTTTTGGAGGTGAGTGGCAGAGCCGTGTCACCGATGCTGGCTCCAGTGCATTGCGAACGGGCTGCACAGCCCACAGACAGCCCAAGGACCTGTCTGTTTTCTCGTTGGCAGGGTCTCTCTGCACCAGGGGCAGTCCTGGTCTCCTGCCTCGGATGACCTTGGTGGGAGCCACCCACCAGCCACAGTGTTTTCAGTCAGAAATCTGATTTGAATGTTACCTGAAGAGATACTTTGAAGGTTTCTAGTTGTCTGTGATCCAAGACAATTCGCAGGTGCTCCTAGTAATGAGTCTAACATTTTTCTGACTTAGCTTTTTATGTTGGCCTCTCCAGCAGCAGAAGCTTCTTCAAAGTGTTGTATTGTCGGCGCTGTTGTATTTGTTTTGTCTGGTTGCTGCTTTGGGTGCATCATGGCATAGAGCAAAAAATAATCAGGCATGTGACGGCCCTTCTTTTCTTTGAACTGTGCGTCTGTGACATTTTCACCTCTTCTCCGACTTCACTCCCATGGAGCCTTGGTTTAGGAGATGGGGTTTGGTTCAGGCTCACAGGAGTTGCTTTTTCCGATGGTTTTCTGAGCTCTGCTTAGGTCAGCACAGGGTGGTGGCTGTAGGAGCAGGGCTGGATGGCAAAGTGCAATAATTTGTGTGGTCCCTCCAGGATGGTTGTCTCAGGGCAGCTGCTCCAGTGGTGGAAACCTCTCCCCTGGCACAGCCTGGAGCACAGCTGAGTTTCTGAGGTGTGTGGTCACGCTCAGGCTGTGTTAGAAAAACAAAAAGTAGCCACACGTGTCACTTGGGAAAGCTACCTGTGCCCTGTCAGGAACTGCACTGACTTGCCTATGGAGCAGGTTGCAGCTGCCTCTGGTGGAAGGGGGATGATGGAAAAATCCCTTCCCATGGCCCCAAGATAGCAAGAGAACCTGGGCTTTTATGGGTGGTGGTCCCTTGTTTCAGGAAGGAAGATCTGCTGTGGATTGCTTTGCAGAGATGCTGGGATTTAGCCCGGGTAACGGGCAGCACTTTAATCACAAGATGTAGTTAACAGTTCCTGGGATCTTGATGTGAGGTTGCCCGTGGCAGCAGGGACTGCAGGCATCCTGCCCCTGCCAGGGGGGTTCGGCAGCGGGGTAAGTGCTGGTGGTTGCGTCTCGCTCCGGGGGTGGCTGCATTTCAGGGATGCTGTGTAGATACTGTTGTTGAAGCTCTTTAGAACAAAGCACTATAGAAACGTAAAAGAAGCTTCAGGAAGCTTCTTGTAGTCTTCCTGATCTCTCAGTTATGAGTGCTCCCTCCATCTGTGCGTTCCTTTGCAGGCTAGCGTTTTATCTCCAAGGCCTCTGGCTGCCATCACCAGCAGTAGGAACATAGCACTTCAGTTCCTTTTGCTGTCCTTTGCAAAGCCAGGAAACGAGATCAGGCAGCTTGCAGCCACGCAGCATCAGAAACCCGACCCTCATCACAGAATAAGATGCTGCAGCTCTGTTTTATGGCACAGACTTTATATTTCTCCTTATGCTACCTCCCTGATCTCACAATTCCTGTAAGAATCAATCCTCCATCTTCCAGCTCGACTTATCTCCCCTCCTCTTCTCTTCTTCCTCCCATCCCCTGCCTTGCCTGAGGTCCCGCAGGGACTGGTTGCGAGCCGGAGCGGCGGTGCTGTGGGCATGCTTGCTCCTTCACACGCAGCAACGTCACAGCGGCAGCAGCAGCAGCAGGAGCATTGGAGATGTGATTGCGCAGACCCTCTGCATTGCCAGGGATGCAGCTGTGAAAAAAAAAAAAAAATTAAAAAAAATTGACTCTGTGTTTCCCGCAGCATCCTGGTGAGAAAGCACGGAGCCTGCTGGAATCTGAGTGCTGAGCAGTGCCGGAGCAGAGCGTGTTCAGTGAGAGGAGACGGGGAACAGAGGATCAGTGGAAAGGTGAGATGGAGAAACGATTGGGGTGGGCATTAGTCGTGCTGATGGTTTTCAGGCCATTCATTGTCCTGCAAAGCGGCCGGTTTGTTTTTGTAGAGATTGCCAGCTACCCGATGAAGCTTAAGGATTTGAGGATTGCTTTATCTCTTCGGAGGCTGCGTTGCTTCAGAGCTGCCGTGACTGTAATGGATGTAAGCGAGGGGGGAGGCTGGTGTTGCTGTGCAGAATGTGTGTTTGTCCATTGTGGCTATGAAATAGCAGTTGTCATGTCCGGGGCTGGTTGTGCAGAGGCGAGCCGTGCTTCGCCCCGACAATGCCGTCGCACAGCTCTCCATTGTGCCTGCCATGACAGACGACCCCGCACGGATTGTTTTGGTCCCGCCAGCTACCATGCTCCCTGTCCATCCCTGGCGGTGATGCTGCTGTGCAGCTCAAAAGCTATTTTGACAGACAGCGCTTCCATGAAAAGCCAGAAACAAAGGACACAGACAGAGGAAAGGCTGCTGTCAGTGTGGCTTTTGGCTTTTTTTTTTTGTTTGTTTTTTTCTTTTTTTTTCTAAATACTGGTAAATCAATTGCTCAAAGGCATTAGGATAAAATATTGTGGCAGGTAAAACCCTGCTCTTCTGCTAATGGGCTCTGTGCAGGCTGGAGTCCTTTGTGTTTCCTAGGGTGTGTCTATTCTGGCTGTAAATGGATGCTTTCTCCCCTGCCTCTTTTCACAGATCGGATGAGAAAGGTTATCCAGGAATGGAGGAATTACTACTTTTAATTACTGAAATGAGGGGTCCGGGCTGGGTACCAGTTACTAGAGCTTAATTACATGGTCTTGTTACAGCCAAATCCCTGTTTTTCCTCCCCACCTTCGTTCTTCCCTCCCCCACCCTCTGCACAAATCCTTCCATAAAATTGCCTCTGCAAACATGAAGGGAGAAGGGCTTGAACAAAGAGAAGGGTATATGGTGGGATAGGGATATATATGCTGGAGAGGCAATGTTCAGGATGACAGTCAGTGAGAACAATAAGGCAAAGGTATAAAAGAATGAGATTTTGGTATGTGTGGTACAGTGATGTGGCTGTAGGGGAATGTACACTTGGGGATGTAGCAACAAAAGGGGATAAGCAAATAGCGGACGCAATCTTTTGCGGTTATGGAAGATGCTGAGCATGTGAGGTTGCAATTGCAGGTGTTTTGGTGTTAATGGAAGTTAGATTAGCATTGGCTGTTGAGGAACAGATCATACAGGGACTGGATTGATGGTTGTTGTAAGGGTATATAGAGTGTGGGGGAAGCAGACATCTGCTTTTTTACCTCCAGACGCCTACAGCCTCATATACTGGCATTACTAAAAAGCGAGCTTGGCAGGTCTAACCTATTCACAAAAGCTTTCTGTAGTTTTCCAGTGACCAAGAATAATTCAGATAAAGCATCTTTATCCTGTCAGGAGTAACAGGATGGTAGGAAAAATGTAAATAAAATGGTAAATATTCGGCAGAGCTGCAGAGGAACTGTGGAACACAAGAGGCAGGTGTGAGGAGCATTGCAGAGCTGGAGGGACAGGGGGTTGTGGGTCAGAGACCAGCAGTAGAGGGCACAGGGGAGGAAATTCAGGGATGTCATTGGTAGGGAATGTAAATATGTCGTTTGTGCCGTTTTTCTCCAGCCTCTCACTGTGTTGCCTGAGATGGTCAGTGCTGTGTGCAGCCCCAAGGGGTTTGTGGAGGTGGGATTGATCCTCAGCACAGCCTTTTCTGCAGCAGTTTTCTGAAGGAACCATTTTGCTGTTGCAGGTGCTCAGTTGGATGCTCCCTCCCCATCCCTATGGAGTGGCAAGGCTCTCTGGCCTTTACACCTCGTGAAGAAGATAAACCCAGGGTTTCGCTGCAGGGTACCAGGTGGGAAGGGGAGGGCTTCCAGCAAAATCATGGAGCAGAGGGCATTCTGCTCGCAGTTCTGTGACAATGTCCTGGAAGCATCATAGGGCTTCCTGAACTGTGGCTCCTTCTCATCCTTGTCTTGACCTGGGACCTGGGAACCCTCTCTGTGTCGCCAGGTCTCTGTCCCATTCAGCGTGACGGGAGCAGGGAGTGGGATACGTTCCTGTAGGTGTTTACCAGACATCATTTGCAGTGCTGCTGCAGGGCAGGCTTGTGGGAGGGTAACGAGCACATTGTGTGTTTGTAGGCACATCATGGGCCAGAGGACAGGACACACAGCAGGACATACCTATGCAGAATACACATACTTGTGGTGGGGTGTGGAAGAAAAATTGGGTATCGTTTGTGTGTACAATGCTTGCCTAAAGGAATAAGAAGAAGGTGATGCAGCCTCCTTTGCCGTGTGCAGTGGGAACGTGCTCCAGGACATACAGGCTGTGCCTTGCTCATAGGTGCCGCTTTTACAAGAGCATCTGTTACGCAGTGAGAGTGCACAGATAATCTCTGCCTTGAGATGCTTAAAAGATGGTCAAGAGCTTCTGGCAACTGGAGCTGACCAAAATAATTCACAGGGAGGAGATATAATTGCTGCTGTGTGTCTTCCTCGCTGCATTGATGCAAAATGTTGGAGATAAAATGCAGCTGGATCCCTGGATCCAAGGGACCCGCACCTGCATTGCAGAAAGTGCAGGTGGCCCAGGACAGTATGCCATGGACTTGGGAATGCCCTGCCCACAGACCCATTACCACCTCTCAGGTGTCTGAGGCTGTGACAGCAAACAAAAAATGAGTTATCTGTCCCAGAGATCTTAATTTTCTTCTAGTCTGATGCTCCTGGTGGGTCAAGATCTCACTCTGGTATTACTCCTGGTAGCCAAACAGTAGCCTACCTTTTGCAACCTCCCGTTGTGCTTTGCCCCATTTTTTGTTTATTTCCTAGTCTGATTATTCTTTTCCAGTGTTTTCTGAAAACCTCATATAGTACTAAGGGCCGGCTGATAAATCTAACATGGGTCACTTTCCTTCCCCTTCCGGAACAGGTACAGACTTTACCTTTATTATTTGCCAGCCAGACAGCTTCCCCTCCTTCCTCTCTTTCCTCATGGGCATCTTTGTCAAAAGCACTGTTGGTGGCTGCCATCATGCAACTGTTCTGTCATTGTTCTGGACCCAGGAATATCTTGTCCCTCTGATTTGAGTGCACTCATCTTCTTGAATTGGTTTCCACTTCAAAGGCTCATTTCCTTTTCTGAACCCTCTTTCCTCTGTGTTATCTAAGCTATCGTTGCTGCAGCTTCAGTATTATTATTCTTGCCAAAACAGCACCAAAGATACTGTTTTACTTACTTCTAATATCCTTCTTGGTGTGCTTATTCATTCAGGTTGGTCAGGAGCCCTGCTTTTCTAATTTCCTCACCGTGCTTGGTGATTCCAAATGGTTTTTTTTACTTATGATGTAGGTTCAAAGTCTTTTCTGCAGTACTTCTCTAAGCTCTTTGTTCCTGTTGGCTTTGTAACTGTTTTCCTTGATGCGCCAGAGATCTGCTCTTTAAAAATTAGAAGAGTTTCATTACAGAGCTGTTTGCTTTTTACCCTTCTGTTTAATATAAACTGGGTCAAATCGAGATGTTCAGACCAAACGCTTCTATGTTGTAGATGCTGGGCAATAACTCATCTCAGTGGCCACGGTTCTGATGGTTGAACCCAAGAAAGGCAAACCAAAAATGAGAGATGCAGGCACCTGTGCAGGTGGTTGAGAGGCAGAGGATTGAAGGTGGAAGTGCCTCCCTGTCATTTGTGGAATCACAGGACAGTACCAGACAAGGAGATTTAGTCTCCGTGTTTGTGGGAGCCATTGAAATCCAACCAGTAGTAGCAAATCTCACTTGACCGCTACCTATGCTGCTGCGTGGGAAGAGTTCTGATGTGGATGAAGTGCTTCTGGCAGTCCAGTCTGTAAGTCCAAAAAAGCCAGAAGTTCACCCTGTTCCACAGCTATGTGAAAGGCTGCGGGATAAGACTTGAAGTAGCAGAGTGAGCTTGGCTGGCAGGGGGTGACATCCGTAGCAATGATCAATGACAGCTGTGTCGGTAACTGGCCTTAGCAGGGATTTGTCATGTTATCTGCTGAGCAGGTTCCCTGCACGCCCTAGCACTCATCTGAACGTTGGTTACTCTCCAAAGAGAAAGAAACAGGCTGTCAAAATGGCTCTAGTCCCTGAATCTGCTCCAGTTTTCTCTCGTGATGAAAATGATGCTAATATTCATTTTCTGAAAGAAGTGGGTCAAAGCAGGGACATACCTGTTAAGATGAGTGCAAGAGCGGGCACGTCCACAAACTCTTCCTCTCCCCGCCACAGCTGTGTTGCAGCCTCAGGGTCATGCAGACAGTGGTTTTTTCCTCCTTACTGGGCAAGGCTGCAGTTGGTTATATCAGCAGACAGGGGGAAGAAGTTAAAAAAAGAAAAAACTACAATTGTTGACTCTTGTAAATGGGAGGAAGGCAGGAGGCAGAGCTGTAACGTAGGTGAGCGGCCATAATGTAGGTGGTGGCAGCTTCTGGCTCAGGTTCACCCTCTGAGTTTGCTGGGAGACAGACAGTGTGTTGGCCCTTGTGGAGTGCTGGGGGTGTGGGGCTGGCAGTACCTTTGAGTGATAAATAATAAATATTTGAGTGATGGCAGCAGTGCTTTGTACTGACACTTGGCAAGTGATGGGAAGCTGGCACAACCACCAAACCTGCTCTCTGCTCCAGCGCAAGGTGTTCCCTGGAAGCAGAGACCGAGTGTTACTGCCCTGTTGTACTCTTTGAGCCAGTGGCACAGATATCTCAGATCGATGAGAGCTAGCAGGTCTTTCTGGCAAGAGGGCATTTTCTCCTCTGGGTGTTACAGGGAAAAAAAAATCAGAGCCTGTAGGGAAGACCTTGGCAAATATACAGCAGATTGTCACCTGAGACTTTCCTGGGACCCCCCGTCACCTCCATGAGTAGACCATGCTTTGTTCTTGAGGAAGGGTGGGACACATGGACAAGAGATGGGTACTGGACTGGGAGAGTCTGCCTTCCCCTTGGCTCCCAGGTGTGCAAGAGACTCACCTGAGCACCTGTGGCTCTGGAAAATGCTCAGGATCTCTCCTGCATACTGGTGCCAGAAAATCACCCCTGCATACAGTTGCAGGAAAATGAGTTTTTCATGAGAAGTCCCGTTATCACGTGAAGTTTGAGTTGATGAGTTGCTTAACTGTGATGCAGTCAGCCCTGGGGAAAATTTGTGCTCCTGAGTGCTGGCTAACACAGACCTGGTTCGGCACCAATTAGATCATCTCTCTCAGCTCCTTCTGACCTTCAGGGAATGGGCTCTTCAGGTGTTACTCTTTAAAGGGGCAGGGAATCCTATCTCCCTACATGGTTAGACTAATCTAATTGGTTTATTTTAACTCCAGAGCTGCGCTTTATTCTTTGCAAACTGGCACCAGCTGCCATCACTTCTGGAAAAATCTGACCTAAATGTTTTCAGTGGGCAAGCTCTTCTCTGTTCTGTTCTGTTCTGCCTGTATTGGTGCAGGAGCAACTGCATGCTTACTCACCCTCCTTTCGCCTAGTAGGTCCAATTCGCCTGAACTGTTTACCAGGCCACCTTCTTTTGGCCACTCTCTGGGGTTCCCATGTCGCAGAGTGGGGACGTGTGCCTTGTGCTGCATTGTCGTGTGTCTTCTGTGTAGCCCAGATAGCATAGCTGTCCTCGCAGATGTCCTTCTCAGCAGGGAGAATGACCCGTCTGAACCATTGTGCCAGTGCAATTTACTGTTCTTAGTAGTGAGGCTGGTTCCAGAGCCTGCTTACGTGGCGTTCTTCCCTGTAGTCCCACCCTCAGACCTTTCTCACTAACGCAGGCGGTAGAGTCATAAGCCCACATATAAGAAGATCCAGTAGGAGGTATAAATAATTCATATCTGCGGTCCCAAAATACTGTTGGCCCACACAGCATATCTTCCCTGGCTTTGCCTAATTCATTCTAATGTTCAATACCTGGAGTGACACATCAGCCCCGGGGTTTGGCTCAGTCTGGTTGCTCTCCTCCACTGCTTGTTAGTATGTGAGGGGCTGCAATCAGTTCTAAGGGATTTCTTGCCTGGATGTGGCTTATCCTGAGCAGTGATTGTAGCTTGACCCTTCAGAAGAACAGCAAGTGGATTTCAGCAGGCATCTGCACTTGGGCATTTTCTATTGGCAACAAGCTGTTCTTCCTTGTTCACAGTCAGTGGCATTTAGCTTAACCTACTGCTGAGATTTATCTCCAGCTGCAGGTTACAGTGCTTGAAATGGCCGTTGAGAAGATCATCTTCCTTACCCAGGTGTCTCCTCCTGCTTTCAGCTCCATGTCATATGTCTCATTTTAATTTCTGCAGACACTTGCTATTTATAATTACTGTATTTATAAAGCACTCTGAAGGTGGTGATGACTTACTGCAGTAAACCAAACAGCCTTTTTGTTCCCATGTGCTTCCCTTCCCTGTTTCCTCTTAGACCAGTGCTTTTTGGGGAGGGGTGGGTCAGGGGAAAGGTGAAGCAGCATGGAGCACAGGCGAACCTCAGACATTCCTGGAGATCTCTAGACCCTATTGGCTAGTAGAGCTAGCCAATTCATGGCACAATAACAGAGGAGGAGAAGAGGAACTGCCAGAAACACATGTGTCCCAGCCCTGACAAACAATGGCATGAGAGTGGTTAATGCACAAAGGTGGCAATGCTGTAGTCACGTGTCATTCAGTTTGTGTTTGACCATATCTTGTTGAGAGACTGATAGTAATCATTGACCCATTGGGGTTTCTGTTTTCTGTTCTTCTGTTGGTGACTTTGCACAAGCTTTAGAGACCCCAAAGAATGTCTCCATCTCTGTAACCCTGACATCTTCCAGGCTTTGCACTGCTGATATGTTTTGGTACTGCATGGTGGAGAAACATCCCAATCTGAAACAATGCATTTGTATTTGTCCTGGAGGTACTAAGAGCTGATTCCCCTCTGCACCAGAGCATGTTCGACAGCCAGTGTTTTGATCTACTGCCTTGTTGTCTGCTTTCCCCTTGGCATGAGTTGAGGTTGAAAAGAAAAACCACAACAACCTCTTGGTCTGCCCGTCAAAACAAAAGGGGAATCTTCTTTCATGGAGGCAAGCCACCAGACCTCCCTGATTTAATGAGGCCAATTCACCAGGGAGAATATCCTTCAGCCCAGACCTTAGTCAGACATTGAGGGTCCTCTTATCTCTTGGCGAACCTCAAGTGGAATTTGCATGGGAGCATAGAAAACCTCTCCCAACAAGCATGCACCAAGAATTTATGCAACCCGAGGGAGCAAACTGCCCATAAGCCACACTCCACAGACAGCAAAAAGACACTCCTCTTCTGTGACAACAGATCTGTACAAAAACTCTCCTGTTTTTTTTCTGCAGATTTTCTAGTCTTGTTGCAAACCTTGAGTTTTTGAACTTGATGCTATGTTATGTAGATATGTGTAACAGAGGATAGCCACAAAAGTACACTTTGTTAGGTACCAAATCATTGAAGTGATGAAATTGATTCCAACTCATTAAACCAATGTCATTAAACATTAAACAAAAAGTACCTGGATGTCACCCTGGTCATGAGGAACTTTACTTGGTGAACATCTACATATGAATGTTAGGGTATATAAGAAATGGAATGGAAAATTATGATACAGAGTCTTCAATGACTTGATACAGAAAGCATGGGACATCCCACCATTGACTGGGAAACTAGTGCAATTAGTCACCCCAGTTCAGAAGCATGACTGCAGAGTTGGAGGGAATTGAGAAAGTGGCCAGAGAACTGCGCAAAGTCCTGGAAAACTCTCATAAGAGGAGAGACTAAAGAAATGAGAATTATTTGTGTTAAATGGGAAACTGTAGGGTTCATGACATGAAATAATGAACAGTCTAGAGAAAGACGATAATGATTTATGTGCTGCCCTGCTTGTAACATGGAAGTATTCCAGGAAATTAAGGAGGATTACTTGAAACTGATAATAGGAATATTTTTCACATACTGTGACTAATTAGACCATGAGTTTTGCTGTCAAACTTCAAAGCCCAGCAGTATTCCCAAATGGCTTGGTATTTGTGTGAATAAGACTACCCAGTGTATTTACAGTTACACGTTCAGAAGTTGTAGAGCTTTGAAACCTCCTGATTGAGTTGAGGCCCATCTCAATGCACGGACTTTCAAGAGGTAAATTCTTCCTCACCGCTTAATGCAGGTGCTTATTCTTTTCTCTGAGACATCTGCTACAGAAAGGACGCAACAGCTTCAAAAAAGGAGGTATCCAAATGTGAGCATGTCCTAGCTAGGAAGGAAGATCTGGGAGCCCTACAGTCTTAAGGTGTCTCCTCAGCTCTCTTGAACACCTTTGAAATATAGTAGTCTTGGTGTGTCCTCTGGGACTCTGACCTGCTCTTCCAGTACGAAGCCAAGGATCATCCCCATTTGGCCTCCTTTTTTCTCCTAGTGAATAGGCCTGTGTATCCTCTGCAGCCCAGCAAGACTTTCCTCAGCAGAAGACCTCGGTTAATCCAGGGTTATCAGATTTAGTTAGTTAGACTCTTAATGCTCTGTTGAGCCCAGTCATTCCAAGCCTAATTAGCACATGAGCTGTCTTGTGGAGCGATATCCTAAAATAAACTGTCCCGAATAGAGCTCTCCAAGCTGAGTTTGGTTCGAGTTGCCAGCCCCTGCAAGGGATATGTTTTTCCTTTCAGAAGAAAAGTATGTGTAATCATTAGGAGTGCCTGGGCTGCTTCATAAGTATTTTATTAAGGTTCTGGCTTGCCTTTTGTTAGTTCTGTTGCATGGAAAATATTCTGTTACGTAAATTGATGCTGCGGTTTCATCCAGATCCTCTGAGTTCTGCCTTGCTGCTGGCCATTGTGAACATACAAACACACCCACACATCATGAAGACACTTGGAGAGAGGTTGGGGACCAGACCAAGGATCTGGGAATATTCTCGTAGCTGAGCAGAATGAAAAGCTTGGGACCGCTCAGAGGCGTGGCAAATGTTGTAGAAAATATGGTGCTCTCCCTGCCCTAGCCCAGGGACAAGCAATGAAATTAAATGCCTGTATGTTTGAAAGGACTGACAGATAACTACTATTGTGGCATGTAATTTGGTGTGGAACTCACTGGTTCAGCAAGTTATAAGCCCTAAAAGTTGCAAGAATTCATGAAAAAAAAAAAGGTGGCACTCTGAGGAATGTGAAGAATGTACACCACTATGATTGTATAAGCTCCTAACTTTCTGTAGGTTGGTTATGAAACCCACTTCTACATGTAAACTGTTCCCATGTGGAAGAGGCTGCCTGTGATGGGTAGGGAGAATGCAGCAGCTGGTCACTCATTTTCCCAATTTTGGGTTGTTACACCTCATGCAGAGCATCTGAACTCCGCTGGCAAAGGTGGAGGAGGATGGGGCTTCACCCCTCTGATTCAGTCCACAGACCTCTGGGCTCCTGTGCTGAAATCAATACTTCCCTGTTGCAACTGACGCGTGGAAACAAACCCTATAACTCCTGGAGAGTTATAAAGCAGGTATGTTTTTCGCAGCACTGGGTGCAAGGGGGATGGCTCCTCCAAACTTGCACACCGATCACAAAACAAGTGTCTGTTTCTTACACAAGAACATGCATATTCACTACCATGTGTTGGGTTACTCCAGTTAAGGGGTGTAACTGTTATGTCATCCTCAGGAGCTCATCATACATGTTCCTCTCTCTGGAGCTTGTGCGCTGTCGTCTGATGGTCGTCTGTTGGGGTCTTTTGGATGAAGGCCCATAGTCTTCCTCACCGTGTACTTTTCACCTTTAGCTCAGAATACTGAGGTGGCTGAGCTCCAAACCGTAAGGCCGGTTCCAGCCAGATGGCTGCTCCTTGCAGGCAGCAGGGTTCTTCTTATCTTTACCATTCTTGCTAACAACAGAGCTTTGGCATGTACTAACAGTTCCCGTTTTCTATACAGTTCCGAAACTATTTGCTGCCTTAACTAGGGTTAGCTAAATGCCATGGTCTAACTAAAAAGTTACTTTTCCCAAGTCACAGTTGGTCCATGAAGACTAAATATGCTAATCTGTGTGTTACATCTTTCTCCTCCCTCTGTTTCTGAGCTAGTGTCAACAGTTGCCCTTGATCTTGTCTTTCTTGGGAAAAGCATTCTTGATCGATGTTTTGGCCAGGGAGGTCATATCAAGACCTGCTGTGGAGCGCAAAGAGTGTTTTCTAGTCTTGCACAGTCTTGCTATGGTCCAAGTATTTGTTCCCAGTTCAGCGGCTTCTTGTCCCATCATCCTGGACTTCATTCTGCCTTTTTGTTCTTTCCCCCTGAATTCCGCTGAAATGAGATTCAGGCAGTATTTGGCCTTGATTACAGAGGACCTGTTTGTTCAAGGACCTGGACAAAAAAGGGTCAAGAAATGCACTGTCTTTACAGTAACTGGTCAAATTCCCTTTTCTTGTCGGTGTGCTATAGGGTCTTCTCCTGTAGCTACCTTCAAGAGATTGCAAAATCCAGCTTTTGATCTTAAAGTAGTTGGCTATCAGCAGCAAAATTTTATGTGGTCCTGTTCTGGAAAGCCAGAAAATTTCTTCCTGTGTATCCAGTTATTGCTTCTGTTCTTGGCACAAATACCTAGAGCTAGGAATGTTTAAAGATTCCTGCAGTCATAGCAGGAGTCAGCTGTTGGACATAGCTGCTGTCTGAAAAACCACTTAGATGTGCGCTGTGAAGAGGAACATCTAATAATACCGGGCTGCTGCTGGGATGTTTTCTGTTTGTGCTTGATTTTGGAGCCCCTGATCTGGTTGCACACTGTGTGTATTGAATTCCATGTAGGATTCCATCATTTAAAAATAACACAGCTCTGCAGACTCAGGCATCCTGGCTGTCTGTCAGAACTGGTGCCCATCGCTGCTAGGTAATGCCGTACCTGCATTGCTTCTCCTATTTACTGGGACATGGCTACATAGTCCTGGTAGCAAACAATTGCATCACTGCTGTGTTCAAGCCTGAAAATAACCCTGCTGGGGCTTTTTGACGTATCTTGTCTGCTTTATTTACAGTGGCTTGTGGGGGGATGTTACAGTTATTTCAAGAATTTGTCTCTGCTGTGGTTTTGCTTCATTCTCCTGTAAGCCACCTTTGCTGCCTGTTCTGCTTTTGCTTTGCTGCTACATGGGGCTGTACATCTGTAATCTTCCATCCCAGAAATTACTGTTTTACACTGGATGGTGAGTGATTCCTACAAACATGGAGCTCTGGGCTGAATAGAGAGTAAACATGGTTTTACAGTCTCTTTAACTGAGTTACCATAAGACTCGGTTACTCATTTGTCAGGCTTTCTCCAGTGATCACTGATGCTTTTGCCTTGCAGGGAGAGTTCAGGATTGTTTTGCAGCTGTGATTCCTGCAAGGGGTGGTGTGAACAGAAATGCAATGCCACTTTTAATCTGGATGGAGAGGAAGCAGTGGTGAAGATACGCAACCATGGAGTTGTGAGATCTCATTCACTGTGAAGACAGACCTTTGTCCCTTTCAGGGCTTAGCTTATCTCTTTTCCCCAAGGTCACAGAGAATCTGGAACTGCATGAGGTGGAGCTCTTCTAGTGTGCTTTTTCTTTCTGCAGATGAAACTTCTTTCTGAAATTGTCCTCTCATAAGCCTTGGATAAGCAGAGTCCCTCCTTTGCCATGGTCTGGGCAACACCAAGTTGTGTGAAGCCAGATTCCAGTAAACTTTAGGGAGGAAAGCCCTGAGGGCCTGGTGGAAGTCATTTGTGACGTCTCATTGAGAGGTCTTTGCAGAGTATAGTAGTTCTAGGGGTGCTGCAGATCCCCAGCAACCGCTGAAATCTCCAGTGCTGTTGAGAATATCTGCCTCCATAGGAAGCATCTGTGCCCTCTCCACCTCTTGCTATCTTCTTGAGAGCCTTTGACCCTGCGGTGCGCACCTAAGCAAGGATGCCTGCTCATTCACCATTACTTGTAGCCATACAACAGGCTTTGGGAGCAGTGTTGCCATCCTGTGTGCCTGCAGGCACAGGTCGGAGAGCCGGCTTCGGTTCACAAAGCTGTGCTAGGTTTGATGCCTGACTCCCTCGGCAGAACGCTTTGTTCCCTGCCCTCCTGCGGCTGCTGCGATGGAGAGTTTTGAGCTCACAGCTCCCAGGCATAGCAGTTGGTGGGAAAACCTCCAGTCTGCACTTCTGCTGGCTTTGACTCTGGTTCACCCACAACTGCTGCATGGGTTTTTGTCACTACTCAGCCTCTGGTTCCTAGGGTCCTCGGTTGGGCAGGTCTGTAAAAGGAGCAGGGTGATGAGGCAGCCAGCTGACAGCCCTGCTTCACAGCTAAGCCGTGGCCAAAGTGGTGCAGTTCAGGAGGAGTTACGCCTGGCATCTTCAGCTACAGATGCTGCCCAGCAACTTTGTTTGCTTTTAGGACTTTTTAATCTTTCTGCAGGGGTTCTTGAGTGCTATGGGAACCCTGAAGCAGCCAGGCTCCAGCACCCAAGCAGATCCATGTTTCAGAAAGGAATTGTATGATTCCTGCTCTTCTAACATCTTCGGTATGCCTTCAGAGTGCTGAAGCAGAAAAGTGCTGTAGAAGTCTAGTTCCTCCTCCTGCTGCTGCTGCTGCTACTAGAGCGTCTGTCATAAGAAAGGATTTGTTGTGTCTGCAGTTTAATTCAGCAGCAATTGTGGTATGATATTAACAGCTAGAGTCTTTTTCTCCTCCGTGGATTTCCATATAGTAATAAGGAGCATATGTGGTGGGGGCTGGGGCAGAGGACTGCCAGTGGGGAGAAGGAGGAGCAGGTTCCAGCCCAGATCACCTCCATGGATGCTTGTGAGTCATGGCCTGTAAGTGGCTCCTGCCAAGTGCCACATGCCAGATAATGAGTCATGGAGCATGAGAGCACAGAAATGGAAGAAACTGGTTTGGTCACTGTCCAGCTCCTGTGTTAGATGGTATAGATCTGCTGCTTGAGCTGTTTCTGATGTCTTGTATATCTCAAAATGCACAAAGCAGCTGGGACTTCGTTTCTTCTGACTGGGACGCAGTACCTACCTCCTGCTAGTTGTGTCATCTGCATGAATACACATACTAACTATTGCTTATTTTTGTCTCACATGCCCTCCCATCTCTGCTGGTAAGCCCCTCACCCCTGACCTGTGCAGCTCCTTACTGCCATAAGCACAAGGGCTGTGATTGATCGTCGTGTGCTGCAGTTTCCATTTTGAACACGTCATAGTCCTATATAGTTCTGGGATGTAGTGATACATTAATCATGGGCTTAGTCAGGCTGTCCTGGAAACTGCTAGAAAAAGCGCTGGATCACGCACCACCTCGTTGTGGAAAGAAAAGGGAAGTGGTCTTTTCAGGAATCACTGTTTGCTCAGTGCCACAGGAGGAACCACCCTGAGCTGAGGCAGAAATTTAGGAAGTATTTAGTGTTTCTATTTTGCTGCAACCCCCTCTAAACACTGAGTGTTGAAATATTCACCCTGGGACCGGGCAGACCACCCTCACTGTGCTCCCTGTTCCCCGAGGCAGAGAAGGAGAGCTAGAGGTTTAGGATGAGTCAAACAACTAGTATTTCCTTTTACACCTTTTCTTTCATTAAACAAGCTGGATGATTTACTAAAGCATTTAATGAAGGCGTGAATTTGGCAGAGTTGTATTAGCTGGCGAGAAATAAATGGATGACCAAATACCACTAGCTAGGCCCACCCTATAACAACTTAGAGGTTTCCTCATCTCCACCCTCTTCTTACTCACCCTGATGGTTCAGACCCATCCCCATGGCACTCATCCTGTGCCCCTCGCCTCATCCTTTTCACTCACTGGTGCCTGAATGCCCTCCAGCTTCCTGGAATTTTCATGTTTAGTGTTTTTTGAAACCATTCAGTACTTTCTGGCAGCTTTTGGAGTGGCAAAGTAGGAGGGCTGGGGCGAACTGTGTATCTGGGGTCCTGGAAACTGGTGCTGGAACCAGTGAGCCCTGAGATCCCCCACGCTGTCTGAAGAGTGGCTTTCAGTTTGGATTCATCTCCTAGCCCTTTTCCCTGGAGGTAGACTTACAGGGAGTAAACTGAGCCTATCTTTCCCCAAAGTGCAAAGAGGAGAATATTATGCCGCTGTCTGCAAGTTCCCACAAACCGTTGCTTTCTGCAGCACTTCTGCTCATGCTTCTTTTGTAGAGTCGTGCGGTTTCTTCAGGCATGTTAATGCAAATGATCCGTAGGAGTCAGGGATTCACACGGAACAACCCTCAAAGAACAAGTAGCTCTGATACAAAAGGGTTTTTGCTGGTTCATCTATGAAAGTGAATGCCCAGCTTTTAACCCAGTTTTCTATCTTTCACCCTTGAGTCATGTGATGGATCTGAGGAAGATGATGATGACAGTGAAACCATAGCTATTCAGAAAGAGGCAGCAAGAACCCTCATAGTTAAAGGCTTCCATTGGGCATGCAGTTTCATAGATGAAGTGATTGAGATTTGTAGAAACAGTAATCTGTTCAGAAAAGCCAGCCTCCAAAAAGCCAGCATCGCCTCCAGCTGACAGTTCCGCTGATCTTGCTCCTCCATCTTCATCCTGCGTGCTGTATGTGCAGTCTTTTTGCATTTAAATCACATTTACGGCTTAAATCGCTGCGTGCTTCCCCCAGTATCGCATTACATTTTATGGGGAGACTTGTGTTGCTGTGTGTTGAGCCCTGTCGCTGCACGTGTGCAGCTGACAGCGCTGAGCAGAGCAGGGCATTAAGCAATCAGCGATGGAACTCCAAAAGCATGGCTGGAGTGGTAACGGATAGCAGGGTATGCCTGGAGGTATGTGACCACCACACCTAACACATCAGCGCTTGGAGGCAAGGCTGGCGTTTGCACCAGCCCCCTCTAACGGGAGCAGAGCCTTGCAGGACAGTTTGGAGCCAGCTCTGATGGCTCCTGCATCTTCTCAGCAGCGTTGCAGAGGCCGGAGGTTGTACTCCAGAAGCCATGGACCTGTGCTGCCGACCCTTAAATTAGCGTAACGTCCTCAGTCTTTGAGGGTACAACAGAGGAGGGGCTTGGGGGTTTCTATATAGTGCTCAGCAAGGACTTGCAAGGCAAGAGATGCAGAGCTTGAAGGGCTCAGCCCTGCACGGTGCTGCACACTCCTGTTCTCTGCAGCACGCTGCCTCCTTTCTAAAGCACAGGCACAGCGTGGTAGGCAGCGTCCAGACTAGTGCTGAACCATCCTGTGTTGCTCAGCCCTCACCTCACTGCTTTCTACTTACCTAGAGCTTTGCTGCAGGTATGGAGTCATCGCCATGTATATATATATGGCATATATATATACCCTCATATATATATGAGGGTACAAGCATTCATGAGCAGAGCTGCACCACGCCACTGGTGTCTCACAAAAAGCCATCCTTCTCTGCTCTGTACCACTTTGACCGGAATGAAGCATCCACAGGCAATTAAAAGTCTGGTCCTCGCCTTCTCTGGATAGCCCTTAGCACCTCCAGAAAGAGCTGACTGAATAAACAACCCCGTATCTCCCGTGTAGCAGCAGATGGTGTCGGAATGGAGAAGGCAAACAATTTTGACATTTGAAAATATAATGTCTGTGGTACTGGTGTGTCTAGAGTCACGGTGCTCCCTGCACACCTCCCTGCCTTGCACTCCACGACATGCTTTTCTGGGCAGGGATCATTGCCGGGTGCTGTGTTTGCTGCTGTGCATGTAGGATTGAGCGGGATTCAGCACACTCTGCGCTTGTGCTGTTGCAAATAATAAATAAGAATTAACTGATTTGGCAAAAAGTGTTCAGGTACAGACTGCCTATCCACATCTGGAAACTTCCCCGTGCAAAGGGGTGTGAGGGCTTTACAAAGAGCTCATCAAAGCCAGCAGAACCTGAAACTACTCTGCTTGCTGGATTTTATGCCCCAGTGACAATCCCAGCCTACCAGAGCCTGAATAGGAGAGGGAGGATCCTTCTACAGTCTTCCAGAATCGGGGAGGGAGAGTCAAGAGATATTACAGCCAGGGGGAATGCTCTGGTGTCGGGAACTGAATAATCCCTGTGCTGCCAGTGCCATTGCCAACCTCTTTGCATCCCTAAGAAAGCCAGGAGAGGTGTGCCAAGGGAGAGAGGAGGGATATCTAGGGCACAAAAAAAGCCATGCATATCCCTGGGGAAGCTGTCAGAACGGCTCCCAGCAGGAGCTGGCTGCGTGCCACCTGTGATGTTGAGCCTCGGAGCCTCTTTGTGCTGGGGAGCAGGCAGTGGGTGCAGGCAGAGTGGGCATCTGTCTGCTGCAGCATCTGTGGCGGCCAGTGAAGCACAGTGCGCCCCTGGGAACCTCTGCGGCCGCTGCAACCAGACAGCTGGGCAGAGCTGCGTGTCGCAGCCAGAGCTGCAGAGGGACGGCGAGGAGGTGGCTGCGTGTCGGCACTCTTGTCCTCCCACCACGGCTTCTGCGCCGAGGTGAAGTGTGCGCTGCTCCGCGGGGCCGGGGAGCAGGACGGTGCCAGTGCTGGGAGCCGGCTCCAAGCAGCCATTTCCTGGAGGCAGCGGAGACCCGGCGCTGCAGCAGTGAAGTGCGCTGTCATCATGGTCTGCATCCTCAAAATGATGCATTTCAAGTGGTTGCATCGTGGCAACACTCAAAATGTGGCAAAGCCTTATGGAGAGATGCGATCTAAGCATTACAATCAGCAATGAAGGCAGTAAGAAGGTAGGGGAGAGGGCCTGCATGGGGAGGGGCAGCGGGGGGAGCTTTTTTCCCATAATGCTGGGGGTGGGAAACAGGATGAAGAGGGGCTTCTGCTGCTAGGTGTACCGTCAGTGGTGCACGAGGTGCAAAATGGGGTGTGAGCACTGCCCCAGCTGTTGGACACCAGTTCCAGCGTGCGCGTGTGTGTGTGCTGGGCACAGAGTGAGGAGCTGCTCTTACCCACGGTGGTTCTTCAGCAATGTGATCTTGGGAATCCCTGGTGTAAAAGATCTGCCCCACCACCACACAACCTCCCTGAGCCCTGAACCAGGCTGAGGACAGACTCGTTGCTTTCAGCCTCTGTGCCAGCGGCTGTGGGAAAGGATTCAGAGGAGACACTGAAAGGGGAGCGAGGGGTGGTGATATAGGCATTAGGGAGATGAGAGCTGGGGGAAGAGTTTAGGGTCGCACAATAGGCCAGCTGGACATGGTCCAGGTGGTCCAGGTGACCTCTCTACCTCAGAGCCTAATCCTGGGTGAAGCATCCCAGAAGCAGACGTGAGGGTGAGCGTGCCCCTCATGTAGGTCTCATGATGATCTCTGGTAGAGTCTACCAGAAGGCTTGTCTGCTTGCTGACACTGGTGTTAGCATTAACTTTTACATCATCGGGTGTTTACTGTAAACAGTAGGTCCGTTTCCATCTTTGTATTTTTTCCCTGACAGCATCATCCTGTGTCTGTGAGAAGCACTACTATGCGTGGGAGGAAAGTACTGCTTTTGATCACTTTTTTTTAGCATCCTCTAATTGCTATTCTTACGCCATGAAGCTGAAAGAAGTGAAGTTCCTGATCTTTCTGTGGAGCTGTCTCGTTGCTTACACTGTTGTTCTGCCTTCACTTATGCCCCGTTTCCGTTTCCCTCCTGGGCTCCCATGTGCCTTTGCAGCTCTGCTCCAAATCCGTTATTATCCCATATTGACGAATGCTGGGTTAAGGTAGGCAAAGACAGATACTGTGAATGCCACTTTCTGGAGTCTGAAGGTCAGTGGTGGCAGCAGATCTGGGATCCTGGAGTCCAGAGCAGGATCACAGTATGCAGTGTCAGGGTGCTGCGAGCACTGAGGATGCTTGGGTGGGAATGAACATGTTCCCTGCTCTCCCATATCAAATGCTGGGTAACATCTTCCTCTTGCTTTATGAGAACCTGCTGCTTACTGAACACTGAGGCAGTGGGGCTCCTAGTGCCCTGCCTGTGTGGCTCCTGGGACTGGTGGCTGTGGCAGTCATACTGTTGTGAAGATAAGGAAAAAACATAAGCAGGTAAGAGCCAGAGATAGGTCAGAGAACTGTGAACCAGACATCCTGGACTGCAAGAGGAAGCAGTTTGAGCTGAGGCTTAACCATCACCAGTAGCTCCCCATGACCCCACTGAAGTCATCTGCTCCTTATCATATGAGAGGCCCTTGTGTGCATAAGTAGTTGCATACCTTAGCATGCTCTCCTGGCACCATTAAAAGAGCTCAGGACCTCATGGGGGCTCCTGGAATTTGGAGAGGAATGATTGTTGCTGCTCCATTCTGTTCCCGCTTTCCCGTCCCTGCCTGGACTCGCGTGTTTCTAACGATACAAGGCCCAGCAGTGCAGTTCAGTGTTTGGTTTTTAAAGGAAAGTTCAAGGTGCCTAAAGGGAGGCAAAGATATTTAATCCGGTGTCAGAAGATGGACTGCTCTCATCGGGGTGCAGCACTTCATTTCAGACCCTGTGGTGCCTGTGTGTTTTCTTGTGAGAGTACAGTGCCATCCGCAGTGAGGTCTTCATTTCGCCCAAAGCCTGTGCAGCCCTATGGCCACTTGAGTGACATCACTTACTCACTTCAGAGGAGTGTGAGAGGGGTCAGGTGAAGCACAAGTGTTGTCCCAGGAGTCTGCAGGGAGGGGGACATGTTTGTCTTACGCTGTGATGCTTTCCCTGAGGAAGGACAACACAGGACCTTGGGCTCGGGTACTTGTGCTGATGAGGACCAGTCTGTTTGGTCTTTGTTAGCACATGAAGCCTTTAGTCAAACCAAGAATGCTTTCAATAGTCAATGCCTTGCCTGAGAGGTGACTTCCTTTGTATTTTTGTCTCCCTGTAGGTATCTGAATTCCCTCATGAGAAGTGTCCTTCCTGTCTCTCATGTGCAGCCCTACCTGTCCATGGGTAGCACTAGCTTAACTGATGTCCTGAAGAGCATTCCTCACCATGGATAGTCCGCCCAAACTGAGTGGTGAGACACTGATTGTCCATCACATTCCCCTGGTGCATTGCCAGGTCCCCGATAGACAGTGCTGCTCCGTGAGCAAAAGGACCAACCCTTTCTGCCAGCCAGAGCTCAGCATTACACGGACATCTGCCCTTCCAGACAGAGACCTTTCACAGACTGACTCCTTGGTGTACAGCAGCTTCCTCCAGACTTCTGAAAGCTCAGCAGAGGCCTCAGACAACAAAGAAGGCAAAGTGAGAGATTTGATTGTCCCCAGCGTCAGTAAGCGACACAACCCTTTCCTGCTGAGTGAGGGTGAAGACCTCAGCATCTTTGGGGATGACTTGGGTCAAAAATCTTTCCACCTTCACAACTCAATTGTGGCTGGCAAACCTCCCTTTCAGCTGCATGAGCTGGCCTTACCCCCTTTCCACCTCCACGACACCAACCACATTGTGAAATCCTGGAACATGGCCAGCCGGTCCGGTGTGGTAGACGGGCAAGAGGACAAAATCAGCAGCGACGATGTCCAGAAGAGGAACAACGCAAACAGGTGCCACCAGGCCTCAGAACGCATGGAGCTGGATGAATGCAGCTGCCATCGCGGCAGCTCCTCCAGCTTCTCCTTTGATGGTGGTGACCAGGAGTGGAACCAGAACACGCGTGAATTGCTGAGGAATCAGGATGCCCTGCACAGCCGGACGTGCAGCTGTTCCAGCTCAGAGCTCCAGCACTGTCGCTGCTACAGTTCGTCCAGTCAGTCTGAAGTGATTGACCAGCAGATGGGCTACATCAGTGACTCTTCCTGCAACAGCTCTGACGGGGTGCTGGTGAACTTCAGTGCTCTCTACAACAAAATGAATGACCATTCTCGATCTAACCTGAATTCAGCCAACCTGTCCTGTGACTCTTCCTTCTGCAGCCACTCCGACACAGGAGCTTTTTACCTGGATTTGCATTCATCACCCACAGAATCCAAGATGTCTTGCGAATCGCATCACCCAGAGAGTTCAGGGAAGGTGTGTGGGTGTCAACATTCCTCCTCACCTGTCCTTGATGCTAACTGCAACTCCTACCACCTCCCCTGTGAGCCTTGCACTTCGGAGAGCTCAGACCTCACCGCCTGCTTCCAGAGCCAAGCACGGCTCGTTGTGGCTACTCAGAATTATTATAAGTTAGTCACGTGTGATTTGTCTTCCCAGTCATCCCCCAGCCCAGCAGGATCTTCCATAACTAGCTGCTCGGAAGACCATACCAAAGGTAGCCCAGCCCAGCCCACTGAATACTATCTGTTCAGAAGGCCTGATCTGAGACAAGAAGAAAGTAACACAGAGTGCAGTGAAGAGGACACAAAGGGAGAAGCCACCCAAAATATGATTGAGGGTCAGGTCTATGTGAATGTGTCACCACCTAACATCAACACAAGCCGGCAGCGCTCCAGGAGCTATGATCAGAACCTGGACAGGAGCCCCGGCAGCAGGCTGGGCTCCTTGGAGCGCATGGTGAGCTGTCCATTCAAGCTGAGTGAAAGTCCAGCAATACCCATCCAGAGTTCCCCCCCAAAGCGAGTGACATCTTTTGCTGAACTAGCTAAGGGCCGGAAAAAGAATGGCACCTCCCCGCCACTTCGGTCCAGTGGTGATTCCTCCTTGGACTTCTCCCCTATCCCTGAGACACAGCGGGATTGCCCAACCTACCTTGAAGAAAGAGCTCGCCGCAGCCAGAGTCTTCCACCCATGCCTTTCATCCGTGGCCTGAACCGGAGCTGCGAGGGCTTCTGTTTGAATCACACTTTTGGGGATAACCAGGCTTTGTGTTCCACCAAAGACTCGATCTCCTCTGAGAAGGTCCCCAGTGGGCATGGGGCAGGTGAGCAAGCCTCTCTCTCCCTGCTGACGGAGGCAGATGCCAGCTTCTCAGGTGGCTCTGCCAGTGGCCACGGACAAAGAGATGTTAGAGCCCGAGCAGACGGTAAGGAGCCCAACTAGGCAGAATGGAGAAGTAAAAAGGGACATGAGGAACCTGCATGGTGATGGGAGAACAGCGCCTGTGCAGTTTGTTTCCTGGCCTACTGCTCCCTGGGACAAAGCACTGCTGTGCTTATGTCAGACCCAGATCAGTGCATGTATTTGTCCTTGTTTTTCTAAAGCCTCTTGAGGTTTTGTGCAGACCTCTCATATCATGTAAGGGAGGACATGGCATTAGCACTTAGGATATGTGCAGCTTGGAAGGTTGTCTCTCCTTCAGGGTGTTGTGCTCCTCCAGTCCATGAGAATCACCTGCCTTTAGCTCCTAAGATGGAAATGTGAAGATAGAGAACAGACTCGTGTTCCCAGCAGGTGAAGGGGAGGGAGCCATTGAGGAGTTTTTAGCCTTTATTTTCTGGAACTCCATGGTGCAGAGGTGGAGAGGGAAGAGGCATAGCCAGCAGTCTCCTCAGTGTGCTGAGAGGTGAGGGTCGGGGAGCTCACACAGCCTCTGCTGGGACTTACAGCATGAGTCCTGCAGAGATTAGAGGAACCGTGTGTTGCTGCTGGAATACCCTGGTCATATCCTCCACAGTGCATTGGATTGCAGCAAAGGTTCCTTTAGAGGGTAATTGTCACAGTTCCCTCTGCAGGACAGCCCGTAATACGTGAGTTGCTTTCCACCTTGGTATTGGTGTCACTTGTCCCGGTGACGAGGCTGCATGACAACAGCCCCATCAGAGGTATGGCCATTTCTCCAGCATGGTAGGAGACCTCTGTCTGTACCCTAGGCGGTTCTTGTACCTGCTTCACAGGTAAGAGCCTTTCTGAAATGCTTCTGACCAGACTCCTGCCCCTAACATGCCAAGGACCAGACTGTCTCCATTTAATGCCCTGAAGATTTTTGGCAGGAAATAGGAAGAATATGTTGTTCGTTACCATGGCAGGTGTGGGGGAGATTTTGGCCTTTGGAGCAAGAGATTTTTAGCTATTCTCCTGTTCGTTTATTGCGTTTTGAGTGCGTGCTTGGTGTGGGATAGCAGGGAAGGCAGGTTTCTGCTGGGAGAAGGTAGCACGGGAGCAGCCCTCTTGGTTTGCAGAGGGAGCGCTTGGAAGAAGCAAGAGCTGCTGGGGGAGGAGGGGACAGACAGGAGCTCTCAGGGCACTATGTCCCAGCAGTTCCTGCAGCCCCTGCTGCAGTCCCTTCCTCTGCACTGTGACAGCAAGGCAGGCAGTAGTGCTCTGCAGACAGCTCCTGCCTGCAGCTGGAGACAGAGGCAGAGCTCTCTTGCTCCAGCTGAGAGCAGCGTGCAAGCCTAGAGGGTCTGAGAAGGGACTAGAGGGAAAGCAAGCCCTGCTAAAAGCTAGCTACAGGGAGAAAGTCCTGGCACATCCCACAGGGCTGTGCTTGGGACAGGTCCTTTGTCCCAGAATTTGCTGTGGACTGGAGGAGTGGGGGGGAAGCGAGGGAGAAGGTGCCACACTGTGCTGGGGTGTGGCGTGGCTGGTGATCAGGGGTCCCAGTCAGCCCCGTGTGTGCATCCAGTGTTGCGTGTGTTGTGCACGGTGTGTCACGCTTCAGCTGTGTCCCTCGGCGTACTGTGGCCCCACCAGGAGCTGGAGGCATGCCCAGCACACCCCCTTAGGACATCCCTGTCCATCGTTTGCTGAAGCAGACCTGGGCTTTCCAGGATTGGAAGCTCTTCTGTTTCTGCTGTGGTCCTGATTTGTTTGGGAACCTCCTGCCTAGGTCTGGTACAGGCTGGGGAATGAGGGGAGCCGTGTGTTCAGAGGGGGGACATTTACAGGAGGAAGAAGAGGGAGGCAGAAGGAGAAGGAAGGAGCTTTTCCAAGAGCTCTGAGTGCGGTGTGGGATACGGAGCTGCGGTGCTCCTGCATGTAGTGCTTGTGCCCAGCTGGGTGAGTTCTTAGCATGGGTGGGAGGGGACAGTCCTTCGTGGTACTGCCTGGGCAGAGGCAGGCTGATGGCAGGTGCTCGGGGCTGTGACTTTGTGCTGTCCTGGGAGCAAGGGATAGGGAAGGGCCATGAAGCTGTTGACCCTACCAGGAGAGACAAGCTCCTGGTACAGTGCTTTGCTCTTCCAGACAGCTTGGAAACTTTGCATTTGGGGCCACACATCTTTACCCTGCCAGCTCATGATGCGTGTAACCCGTTCAGACTTGACACACTCTGCGTGTGTCACTGGCCTTTAGCTCATCCTCTTCCTCCCGCAGCTGAAAGCACATTCCCTTTTGCCTGCCATCTGCCAGGCTGACGGCGACTGTCCCCCTACCCATCCTCACACTCTGTCCCCCTTTGTCTCCCTGAAGGTGGTGGCACCGACAGCAAGCCTGTGGTACGCTACAGCAAGGACCAGCGTCCCACGACTCTGCCCATCCAGCCCTTTGTTTTCCAGCACCATTTCAGCAAGCCTCCCAAGGCCCGTGCCCTGCACAGCCATTTTGCCTCCAGCCTTTCCCAACTTTACAGCTTGTCCAGCAACCGGCCTGCTGGCCACCAGATCTCCTCCAATTCCCAGTCCTCAGCCTCAGCCACCTCAGCGGAGCAGTCGGCGGTGGCAGGGAGCCGAGCCCACAGCGCGCTCCTGACCCAGCGCTCTGCAGACGGAGCTGCCTCTCGCAACGATGGCTGCATTAAGAAGCCTGCCCCCGAGACAACCCGGCCGTCCCCCCTGGGGAGTTACTCTCCCGTGCGATGCAACGTGCCTTTCTTTCAAAGCGTGGACTCTTCTTCCTCACCCACCGCGGAGAGAGCTGGAGAGAGCCAGCCGCCCAGGAGCAGGTCCTGTCCCATCTCCGCCAGCCTGCTTCCCACAAGGTCTTCCCCTGCAGTCAGTGCCATGCAGCCCTCCCAAGCCACCAAAGCCGATGCCCTGAGGCAAAAGGAGAACCCCAAGCCAGTTCCCAAGGAGGCACCGCTGGAACCGAGCCCACCTCTGTCTGAGTACCGACTCCACAGTGGGTCCCTCCCGCCCCTCGCCGTGGGTGGTATGCCCGTGAGCAGAGTGGGAAGCCACGCAGATCCCCACTGGAGAAGTGGCAGTGAGACCAGCACCTCTGGTCCCCTGAGCAGCATGGGAATACGGCCCCTCAATGGTAGGTACCCACCCCCCAGGATGGGCTAGTCTGGAACATCTCCAGCTTCGGAACATCTCCAACTCCCTGTGGCTGTGGCTGTTCCCTATAGTACCACCCTCTCGTGTAGCCACAGCCTGGGCCAAAATTGCATCTGGGTGCTGCAGTGCCCAGCAGATCCTACCATCACTTTGCCTGCGAAAGAAAGTCCTACACTAAGAGCATGTCCTTCCAGTCCTGACTCCTACAGTGCGTCACCGGAGAGGGCAGCGTGGGCTGCTGATCTTACAGCACCCACTCCAGGTGTTTGCACCCCAAAGCTGCTCCCTCTGTGCCCGCAGCCACGAGGTCACCCAGGCTCCTGCCCTGCTCTGCCAGGCTGTGGCCTCCGCCTCCCTCCATGTTCGTGTGCTAACGTTCTGGAACACTGCTGGACTTTAACTAATGTGCTGTCTCTCTTTCTCCGTCCTTCCTCTTTCTCATCTTCCCTCTCCCCGTTTCCCTTCCACATCCCGCTGTCTGCTCACATCCTCCCGTCTGGTGCTCACTGCCTGCGGCATCCTAGCGAACCACCTCTCCCCCCAAGCGCTGAAGTGGCGGGAGTACAGGCGGAGGAACCCCCTGGGTCTGGACCGCGTTTCGGGGCTGCACGGCTTAGCAAGCAGCCTAGACAGGAGGCAGCAAGAGCCCCGGCTGAACCGGGGGAACCCCATCTTTGAGCTCCCCGGCACTCTCAACACCAGCCATTTCCACTGCAAGCTGAACGGTGCGCACCACCTTTCTGCTGGGGGGCTTTGGGAAGTGACCTCAGGGCTCAGCTTCAACCTCCCTTGGGGCACAAGTTCAGCCTGGCCTCATCACTGCTCTGTCTGCTCCAAGCAGGAGGGATGATGCATCTGCTCACAGTGCAGCTACAGGGTACAAGAGGAAGGTGAAAATCACCTCACTGATGGGTACACGCTGTGTGGAGCCTCCCTTCTTCTCCGCAAGCTGAAAGCAGTTAGGTCCAGCTCTGGGCTGGATTGAAGGGGAAAGTGAACGGTCCCAGAGCTGGCTCAGACCTCAGTAGGTGCTCCTGAACTCTGGCCAGCTTGTAGTTCATGTCTTGTTCCAGAACTGTGGCCCTTGGAGATTTCTTATCTGTGCCCCATGGTGTCTGCCCATCTGCCCCAGCTCTGGCAGCATGCTAGGTGCTGGGCTCTAGCTTTCATGGGGCAGCTGGCAACACTATAGAGTTCTGTGGGGCTCTGTCTTCTCCATATTTTGCCCTTAAGGTCTTCCGTGTCCTCTAAAACCTGTGCAGGAAGGGCTGAGAGGGACAGGCTGCTTTTGGCTGAACCTTTGAGAGTCTTCCAGGAGAAGTGGTTGGGTCTGTCTGTGGGAGGGAGAATGTTCTTCAGGCCAGCCCTAAGTCATGGAGGGAATTTCTCAAAGCCCTACACCTCACTCTGCCGATCCAAACAGTTTCTTCATGCCCCCTTCATGGGAAGATGCCTAGCACAGAACTGGGGAATCAACCAGATGAAAACCAGACACATGGAAGAGCTCCTGCAGAAGTCACCCTTTGAAAACCAAGGCCAAACCAGGGGACAGAAAGAAGACATGTAGTCTGTTGCCCGTGAATGCCTGTGTGTGTCAAGTAGGGATTCTCTCTGTGGTCTACTTTTGACCCCACTTGCTGGGGCTGCCCGCACAGCCCTGAGAGTCTGGTGCAGTGAGGTTTCCCTTAGTACCAACCTATGAGGGTGAACCTCCCACAGCATCTTCCAGTGCCCATGGGCCCCCCGTGAAGCTGGAGCTAGGTGTTGGGATGTTGTGGGGTTGTACTCCACAGGCTCGCATTGGAGACCATTGCTGGGAAGGTAGCAAGCTTTGCTGTCCCAGTCTTGGACAAGCTGGGGTGAACACTCCTGCTGGTGCAGGTTGCTTCTGGGAAAACAATGTGGGAGAGGCTTTCATATGAGGGCTGGGGACTAATCCTTCTCGTGCTTGTCTTGGCCCTGCAGGACAGTCTATGAGGCAACTCCAGCTTACCTACACTGACTTCTTCCCTGACTACTTCTCACTGGCAGAGAAACCCCCTGCTGAGTTCTGCCTCTCCCCGGATGGAAACACAGAGTCCATCTCCATCGACTTGCTGCAGAAGAAGGGTGAGTCTGTGCATCTCCCATGGATGAGAGTGTGGCGTAACACATCATAAGGCAAACAGTGCATGTCTCTGTCTCATCTCTGTAGACATAATGGTTTCTTTCCCTGCCCTTCTCTACAGTAGCACAATAACTACATGTCCCCCTGGACTGATGGCTGTTTCCATGGTAGGCTCTTGTGTTCTCTGCACCATGACATGTGCCATGGAGTATGTTTGAGCTGCTTGTGTCAGGAAGTACAATTAGAAAGGATCTTAAGTCTACCAGAAAGGGCAGAGAAAGCAGGCAGGCGCAGGAGTAGACCTGTGAATCTGTTTGATGCTGCAGATGTGCTAGCCTGAGATTTTGTAATTCAGGTAAGAGGTCTGTTTGGTCCTACATGGTAAATTGTTTATATAAAAGGGTGGGAGAAGGGATTCCAAAGCAGTACAAGATGTGGATATGTGATGAGACCCATGCTAGAGGCAGGGTTGGGAGCTGTGTTGTTGACAGCTGACTCAGTATCGTTGCAGAGGCAAGGGGTGTGCAGAAAGATTCCCATGCCTTTTCTAGCTACATGTTGGTGCTCACCAGATGGCAGCTTTGCCCTCTATTCCACTTGCTCTTGTATGATGTTCTTGCATCATACTGATGCAGATGTCAGATTACCCACCACTGGCTTGTTACTGGAAGTCATTACATAGCTTGCCAAATGCATGGCTTCTGCCCTGCCGCCTTGGAGGATCAAAGCAGCAAAAGACTCATTGCCTCAGACCCCATCTCTGCTTCCTCAAGGGATGGTGCATGGCGGTGATGGTCCGTGTCCCTTGGGCATATTGACAGGATGTCTTATGTTTCAGCCACTTCTAAAGGTTGTCCTGCTGTCAGGCTGATAGGTGAGTGCTGGAACCAGCACAGATTTGGTGAGGAGTTATGAGGTGTTTTTGCCAGAGAGGGCATGTGCGCTGACACGGGGTTGAAAAGCCTGTGCCTGATTTCTTCATGCAGTTTTTGGTCAGGGTCTGTCCTAGAAGCCTCTCAGGTAGCTCTCTGACTCGTTCTTTCCTTCTAGGTCTGGTGAAGGCAATCAACACTGCTGTTGACCTGATTGTGGCTCACTTTGGAACCAGCAGGGATCCAGGGGTGAAGGTACGTCTTGCTTTCAACATCATGAGTGACACGGAGAGGATGGAGAAAGATTGCCTGTCCATTCTCTTCCAGTCAAAAACTCCAGGATATCCAATGAAGGCAGTAGTACCACGAACAAACCAAACAAAGGTGATGGTATGCCATGCAGCAGATAGTAAGACTGTGACAATTTTTGCTGTGTGATGCTGGGGGTGCCAAAATTTACATGGGTTTAAGGGAAGGTCAGAAAAATACTGGTAAAGGAAATTCATTGCGGTCTACTAAACACAAAGGAATAATGTCCAGCTTAGGTAGTCTCTGAGTTGAAAGTAGTTGTAGGCTGCGAGAATATTAAGGGCAGAAATTATGTATGTATGCTCTGGTTTGACACTTTCTTATGCACTTACGGCTCTTTATAAGAGACAATACCAGGTCAGCTGGACTTCTGGTCTGATGCGGTATTTTTTTCTCATACAGTGGGGAGTTGTGTCTCCTTCCTCCACACATCCCATATTTCTGTGCTGGCACTGGTGCCAGCACATTGTGCAGTGTCCCAAGTCCCTTCATGTGTCGCAGGGGTCCATAATGATAAAAAAGTGCATCAGTCGTTGCCCATCTAGGGCAGGTGAACATCTCCTGTAACCCTTACCATGAACCCACTAGCTTCAATGAGCATCTAGGTTGCCTGTGGGGCTGGCTGTCTTTGGCCTGTGCTACCCTCATCTCCCATTTCTGGAATAACACAGAAGCAGAGCAAGCTCACTTCTGCTTGCGTCAGCCAGTGTTTGCAGTCCTGTGGCACTCAACGTGTTTGAGATGCCTCCTCTCAGAGCTGAATGCTCTGCCTCATTTGTGCGGACTCTGGAGCAGCGATGTGACACTATTTGTAGGTGGCAGCTGCTCTGGAATGCCATCCCCAAGGAGAAACCTGACTGGGTCAGATTCCAGGCACATTCAATCTTATCTCAGAGCCCAGGGTAATTTGCCCCTAATTACAATTGTTACTGATGCAGAGATTTCTGTGCAGTGTAACCAGAGCTGTTTGGATTCCCACAGCTTTTTAAGGCTTCATTGTGCATTTCCTATTCTTACAGTGCTGGTCTGGGCAATAATTGCAACATTCCCCCATTGCTTTACTTAGCAGACCACGCCATGGTTTTGACCTCAGCATTCCTTATGCCTCAGCGTGTCACAGGCTGAGCATTCACCTGTCAAAAGGCAGCACCCGTCCCTGATGCTCCCACACTCAATGCGTCTGGCGGGATTATTCCTGACCCAGGAGTTCAGGCTCAGTTCAGGGCCTCTGTGGACCAGTGCCAACTGGCCAGTGTAATTCCAGCTCAGCTGGTAAAATCTGCGCCCCGGACACACTGCCTGGGACCACCAACCTGATGGTGGGCAGATCCCTTTGGATTGACCCCGTGGCAGCTCAAGGGCTGTACGCAGCAGAATATGTCCCCGCTCTGCTGGTGCTGGGCTCTTACATGCTTCCTCACTTCAACCTGAGCTCTGTCCATCCATTTTGCCCTCACCCTGTTTATTTATAGTAATCCCTAGGAATTATAGCTTGCCGTGTCACTGAGTTAAGTGTTCCTTAACCCCTCAGTGCTGGTAGTTCCTATGTGGCTTGCTGCTTCCTGCTTCAAAAATAGCAACAAGAAAATCTGCAGCGGCAGAAAAATCTCCTACTCTTTTTTTCCTCCAGCAGGACAGCCTTGTTATACCTGTAGGCAGAGCCAGGCGTCCCTTCTAACTGGGATATCCTCTTCGCAACTGTGATATTCTCTTCCCAAGCTGTTGTCTCATCCCAGCCTGGGGCAGACCTTGCAGGGAGCAGCCCAGAACTGGTGTATAAGGCAGCAGAGGGGAAGGAGAAGAGCCTGCCTGTTCAGGGGGCTTCTGAGCATCGTTGTACCCTGGATATTGCCTGCTGGGTGTCTGTGGTAGGCGAGGGGGGCTGGACTGTTTGCGTACACCTGTGCCTTGTAGAACAGTTACCAACACTCTCCCTGTTGCCTGTTCTTGTCCCTTAGGCCAAACTTGGGAACAGCTCTGTGAGCCCCAATGTGGGGCATCTCATCCTGAAATACCTATGCCCTGCGGTCCGGGACATCCTGAGCGACGGGCTCAAGGCTTACGTCCTGGACATGATCATTGGCCAGAGGAGGAACATCCCTTGGAGCGTCGTGGAGGCATCCACTCAGCTAGGTACAGAGGCTGTGCAGTGATGCCCAGCGCTCTGCGGTACTCCCGTGTTGTGGCTGGGAGGTGCTGGGGGAGGTTAGCTGTAAGGATGGGGATGCAGAGTAATATGTGGCTCCCAGCATGAAACAGAGTACACGTTGACCTTCTCTTGCAAGGCTGGAGAGCCACTGCCCTATTCTGCCCAAATATTTATTGTCATTTCCCCTAAAATTTCCAAATTCTCCTATAACAGGCCCTAGCAATGAAAAAAAGAAAAAGAAAAAAGAAAAAAGAAAAAAACTCAAAACAAAACAAAACATTTTTCCCCTCTAAGCTTCCAAGGTGTTTCTAGACCTTCATCTTTAGCCCTGCACAGCTACTGTGTAAGGCAGACTTGTGATCTAGCTGGAAAGCCTTCTAGCCTGCTTGCGGCAAATCTCCAGCTCTGGGGTCGTGCCTCTGATTGCAGACACCCCAGATTGTAACTACCTGCTGCAATACTCTGTCTACCTGCTGATCTTGAGACAAGGGCCATGATTGTCCCTGAAGTGTGGGAGGCAGGTCCTTGCGGTGTTGAAACTCTGCCAAAGTTTTGGAGTGGCGGTCTGGGACAGACCACAACCCGTCTCCCATGTGGAGTCTTAACTGTTGGGATGGAGTGAGCTCGTCTTGATGATAGGCACAGGGTCAGTGCAGTTACAGGCACGGGCACCCAGCCAACATCTGTCTTTGCCTTGATGCTCCTTCCCATGGTGCCATTTTGTCTCTGATGACTCTGAACGTTTCACTTCTCTCCATAGGCCCCTCTACCAAGTTGCTGCACAGCCTGTATAGCAAGATCAGCCAGTACACGGAGCTGACCAACCACACCATGAGGTTCAACGCATTCCTCTTCGGCCTCCTCAAGTAAGCAGGCTCCCTGGTCTGGCTGCATGTCACTGTCTAGGGCTGGCAGCAGGTGCTGGTCCTTGACTGCAGGTGGGCACACGCAGTTCCCAATGGAAAGACTTAAGAAACCTGGGAAGCTGCTGTAAGTGAGGGAAGGAAGAAGCTGTGAGCCTCAGGGAACTCCAGAAGGATCAAAACCTGCAGGACCAAGCAGCACTGTCTGTAGCCCGCTGAAGAACATTGTCAGCTTCTTTTAGCCCCAAAACATTAGGTGGGAAGAGTCTGTCTCTCATGGTTCATATAAGGATAACATGCATAAATTACTCCTGAAAATCCCTACTTGAGTTACTGCTTCCTGGAGCTGCAGTGAGTCCAGAGCACGAGGCTCTGAAGGAGAAATTGCCCGGTGTGGGACTCAAGGCTGACCCTTCCAGGTGGGATGAGGAGTATATACGCTGCACTCAGTGTTAAACAGAAGAAGGCAGCGGTGAAGGGATGAGTGCTGCAGTATGGTATTTCCCTGCTCCTCTCCAGTGGTCAGCAAGAGCTCTGGCAGTGGCAACAGAGTCCCCGAGATGTCCAAATGTTTGGGACCCCTACAAGAGGGAGCAAGCTCTGCCCTGCTGTCCCTAGTGAGGGTAGCCCAGCTGTCTCCCGCATGCACAGGGTGCCAGCATACCTTAGGGCAAGCCTACAGCAATGGTCGCCTGTTTGTAGATGATTTCCCTCTTCCATGTGAGCCCTTCTCAGCAAAGCTAAGCTCTGCCACGGACGTAGGAGTTAAATCATGAGGAAACTTCTGGAAACATGGTTGTTAGGGGTTATGGTTGTACAATGCCTCATGTAAAGCAAACTGGGTGGCTCCATGGCAGGCGGGGTGGCTGTGGTCAGTGCACACTGATAGGAGTGAGCGAATGTCCTTTCACACGGTCTTGAGGTTCACAGGGCTATGCTGTAAATGCCCTTTTCCAGCCACACTTCTTCTTGTAGAATAGCTAGGATGAAGGGGATGAATCAATTTTCACTTTTTCTTTCTTTCCCTGCTTGTTTTCCCTTTCTGCAGTATCCGGTCCTTGGAGTTCTGGTTCAACCACCTCTACAACCACGAAGGTAAGAGCCTGAACACTGTGGGCTGCAGCATGGACCAAATTCTGCATGATGCAGAGCACAGGGCTAAGCTCGGGGGCACGCGTGTCTCTTGTTGGTCTGTCAGCCTGGTCTGCTCCCTTCTGCTCTGAGCTGAAGAACTAGACTGTACGCAGTCCCAGTGCTGCTGGAGGGCTGCTCAGCTCAAGGGAGCAAGGTGGAAGTCAAAGTTCCATGCAGCTCCCTCTACCTGCCTCTGGCTGGCTCCGTCCTTCCCAGCTGCAGCTAGTACCCAATGCTGATCCCTCAGTCTACACACAGGAGACCAGATCTAACCCTTCCCAAATTTTTCCCTTCCCTGCCCAGTGCCTGAGAGCTTTGTATGGCTGAAGATGTGCACACTTAGCTGTAACCCTTCAGGCATGGGGGTTGGAAGAAATGGAAAGGAAAACCTTCTGACACACAAAGCAGATTTTACTGGATGTGTCTGGTTTTTCAACCAGAAGTGTTTCTAGAGCATGCGGATAACCCAGCAGCACGACCGTGCTGCCTGATGCCTGGAAGCAGCATGACTAAGTGCACAGTGAGACAGACAGCCTGGCGTGCTGGATCCCCTGGGAGTGCTGCTGGCGCAGCCTGTGCCCAGCCCAGGGCCCCATGGACTGCAAGAAGTCCAGCCCAGTGTCTTCTGGCAGGTTTGGGGGCTGACGGCAGGCATTTTGCAGGTCTGCATGTGCAGTCAGCACTTCTCTCCGGAGCAGACAGGAGAGTAGTCCTGCTTTTGTACTAAGCAGGAGAAAGCACCCTGGTTTTTGGAGCAGAAGACGACCATCTGTTTCAAGCCATCCTTAAGAGCTGGAAGTGTGAGCAATATCTGGGCCTGTCAGGATGATGATGGAGGCTAGGCAAAGGGGCTGGAGATAAGGTGCAAGACCTCTCTGTGGTATAAACTTGTTGTCATCTCACTGGGGCCAAATGGCCACAAATCCTGTTCCCAGCCATGTCCCTCTTGTCAGTAAGACCTGACAACAAAGCTGGCGGGATGTGGCCAAGTGAAGTGAAGGATGAATGCTGCAGGTAGAAATGCTAGTCCGTTCTCTGTTAGAATCCATGGTTCAGCCCAGCCAGGTCCCTGGAAAGACTGTGTTCAGCTGTCCCCAACACCACTCTCTGCAGGCGCCTGGTACTGGCCAGGTTTGCAGCTCATTGTTCTTCTCCAGGAGGTGGGGAAGTGAATCTTGACATGTGCCAACCCTTTGATGCTCTTCCTTTACACCCTACTCCCATGGTGTTTTGTGGCAGAGGTCATCCTGCTGGATAGTCTGGCAGGCAGGTCCTGGCTGCAGGCATGACTGGAAGCAGGACCTGGGCCAGATTGCCTGGAGCATCTGGTACTCCTTGACCCAGAGCTGAGCCTCACACAGCAGCCACAGCTGTGACCGAAAACTAGGGTCCAGCCCCTTTCCCCACAGCTTCAGCAACTTCTTGGTGTCTTCACAAAGGAGGCAAGGGCCTCTCCTCTAATTAATGTCTCTTGCCATACAGATATCATCCTGGCACACTACCAGCCGGTGGGGTTCTTGTGCCTGTCTCACAGCGTGTGCCAGCCTCTTTTTGAGGAGCTCCTGCTCCTGCTCCAGCCTCTCTCCCTGCTGCCTTTCAACCTAGACCTCCTCTTCGAGCACCACCTGATGCAGATGGGCAAAGAGCAGCAGCAGCAAAAGGAGCTGCTGCGTGTGAAGCAGGACCTGCTGCTTTCCGCGCACTCCACCCTGCAGCTGATGCGGACGCGGGGCAGCAGTGAAGATCCCGACGGCTGCAGCACCGCTCCTGAAGCATGCAAAGTGGGTGCCAGAGATGGTGACATCTCGCCAGGCCACAGCTCCCAGCAAGCTGCGAGTGAGAGGGTCAAGGGGGTGGGGGCCTCCTGCGGAGATGTCGACAGGGAGGAAGAGAGGAGGAAGGTGCGAGAGAGCACGTGGGAGGGGAAGAAGGACAAGCAGGCGGGCTGGTGGTACCAGCTCATGCAGAGCTCTCAGATTTACATCGAGGGCTCAGCTGAAGGCTCGAAGTTTGTCCACTACGACAAGAAGAAGGCTCAGAACGCTGTTCCCAGGTCAGCGGAGACACGCAAGGCACCCCCACCCCGCGAAGGAGTGGTGGAGGGTGCTGAGGCTTGCCCCATTGCTGAGGGCACCATGGAGGAGAGGCCCAAGGCTGCCAGCAAGCCAAGTCCTGAAGCTGTGGAAGAGCCCTTGGAAAAGCCCCAGCAGGTACTGGCCAGCGAGGAGGTGAAGGAGCGGAGCTGGCCCTTCTGGATGGGCAGCCCCCCAGACTCAGTGGTGACAGAGCTGAAGCGCAGCAAGGAGAAGGAGGCTGGGACTCAGCAAAGAGTGGGAGCGGCAGCAGCAGCCCCCCAAGAGGAGAGCAGCACCAGTGCATCAGAGGCCAGCCAGCCCATCAAATGGGGATACTTGTTTGGGTCCAGGAAGGTGCAAAAAGAGCCCAGGCAGCCTAACAGGTAGGGACAGGGATGGTTTGGGGTTGGAGAGGGCTTGCTAACCTGGGATTGCAGCAGTGCAGGTGGAAGTTAGGCCAATAGCCAATTGCTGGGCTAAGCCATGGTGGACACCAGAGGCAGTGTTGTGAACGGAGATGTCCGTCACTCCTGCCCAGCCCTGCCCGCCTGCCTTAATTCCTACCACACCACCCCCCTCTTTGGCTCCTACCTGTGTTCAATCCACCTCACTGGCTTTCGTCTCCTGACTTGGCTCCTAAGCCTTCTCTCCAGGGGAAGGGTTCCTGCTGCACCACCCCCATCATCACCTCATCCCTCCCAAAAGCTCATAGTAAGTGAGGACAGAACAGGGAGAGCCATCCCTGTTCAGCACAGTGGGTGAGGAGGAGGTGTCAAGTTGCCCGATGTAGCTGACACCTCCCCATATTGCCTCACCATTTGCACCCTTCTTTCTTCTGTGGCCACTGGAAATGTCCTTCCCAGTCTGTCCCATGGTGTGTCTGGAGGATGCTAAGCCTTCCCCACTAGGAGGCAGCCTGGGGACCGCCGTGTGCTTTGTGCACAGAGCCAGACCTCAAGGCACGACCTTGCCATGGCAGCGGCTGCTCCTTGCCCTCAGGTATGCTTCCCTGACACTGCCTGCTTCTGTCTCTTTCCTGCAGGTTGCCCTCCGGCTGGCTGAGCTTGGACAAGTCTGTGTTCCAGCTGGTGGCCCAGACAGTTGGGGCAAGCATGTGGCGAGAAGCAGCTCCAGAGCCGGAGCCGCCCCGGCCGGAGTCACCTGAAGTGCCCCCCTTGGCACGGCCGGCCCGGAGGCTGTCTCCCCACCCTCCCTGGTGAGTGGCACTGCATCACCATCCTGCAGGTGCTGGGACGCGGTGGGTTGGTGTTGGCACGGCTCTGCCTGTTGCAGTTCACCTGGCTCCCTTTGTACTTGTGGACCAGGGGAGGGTTCAGGGCAGTGATGCAGCCTGTGCATCCATCCGCCCCTACTCTGCACCCTGCAGGAGGCGGGCAACCAGGAGCCTGGCTGGGTTGGGAGGCAGAGGGTGTTTTGCTGGCTCGTCTGTGCCTGTGGTGGTCCCTGGGTTTCAGGAGGGAGAGTGTCCTGTGGCAAGCTAACCCTTCCTCTCCTCCCTCTGTCCACAGTGAGGTGAAAGCTCTTTGCCATCACATTGCCACCGAGGCAGGACAGCTGAGCTTCAACAAGGGAGACATCCTGCAGGTCATCTCCAAGGTGGACGGTGACTGGCTGCAGTGCAGCCTCGGCTCTGAGAAGGGACTGGTGCCCATCATGTATGTCACCCACCCAGAGGACGAGGACTATTGACCTGGCTGGAAGGCCACGCACAGTACCGTGGGCTGCTGAGGCTCCTCTGGGGAAGCACACCCTGCCAGAGGAACAGACACAGCTTCTTGCTAGTTTCTTACCTTTCTCGCCATTACAGAATACAGTAACCGTAGGTGATTCCTTCTTGCTCCTCCTCGTGCAGCTGCCAAAGGCCGACTTGGCCCCCAGGGTCTTCTGCAAGCTGCACTTCATATTGCCAGGCATCGCCATGCATGCAGCCACACCGGGGACCGCCTGAGTCCCCTCCACCCCACGGCATCTCCAGCACCCATGGGTCATGGACTCGTACGTAGCAGGAATCCAAGCAGTCCCTGCCAGGGCGGTGCTGCCCCACTGCCTGGCTCAGTTTCACGCCGGAGGGTGCAAAGTGCTGGCTGTCCCCTCCCCGGGGGGTGGCAGTGCAGTTTGCAGCCTTCGGCGTCCCTGGCCTCATCAGCCGCAGGGATGGGAGCACTGTGGGTTGGCGAGGTCTCTGCGAGGCTGGGCTGACGGGTTGCATTGCAGTTTGATGGCGGGGGGGAGCTGCAAGGTAGGCTCCCCCACACTGGAGCAGCCCTGTCCCGTGTTAGAGTGGAGCCTGGTGGGTTGTACGGGGAGAAGTGGCCTGGCACTGCCACGCAGCGGGGCTGGGGCTGTGCCTGGCCATGGCCAGGGGAGGGGGAACGGGAGACGTGTGTGCGTGCAGAGCAAAGGGGTGCATGGGGTTGTGAGGAAAGGACGTGGATGTTCAGTGTTAGGTAGGTCCGGGATGGGTAGTGCCACCCTGTGCGGAGGTGAGTGCTGTGGGGGGTGGCCCCGTGCCCTCCACGCTGAGCAGGCAGCCTCTGCCTGGGAAGCGCTGGGATGCTCACTGGAGGGGGGGTGGAGGGGAGGGGATGAGGGCAGGGTCCCTGACGGGGCTAGGGATGCTCTTTGGAGTTGGGGGCAGTGCTCCCGGCAGGTAGATGGGGGAGTGCTCCCAGAGGGAGCCGGGGAGCTGGGGAGGGAGGGATGGTGCTCCCCTTGGGATAAGGTTTCTGGTCTTGCTGAGCAGTGCCGTGGGGTGGAGGGGGACAAGTGTTGTGCACAAGCACAAGGGGATGTTGGGGGTCCTGGGGTCCTCGGTAGAGGCAATACCAGTCAGCCCCTTCTTTGCCATGTTCATGCCGCCCGCTGGGGTGGGGATCTTCACCTGCCCGTCAGGTGGGGAACAGTGTTAATGAAAGGCCATGCCAGTATTTGGTGCCTTGGCCGGGTTGATAGTGCTCACAGCATTATGCCTGGGCTGGCTTCCCCATGGCAAGGGGCCCTGGTCTTGCAAGGTTACCTCCTGCTTGTACATCGCTTAGCGGACGTTGCACCATATTTAATTTGTATTTCCCCATTAGAACGAGGTGTCTCGCCTTTATTTATTTCTTTATTTATGATGCATATTAATAAAAAAGGTGCTGATTGAGCTCCCTGCTGACCAGCCTTGTGATTTCATCCCACCCATCCCTGAGAAGGGTCTGAGCGTTACCTGTCCTGGTACGCTGCGCATCAGGTTTTGTCCTGCCTCCACCACAGCCAACACCAGACCTTCAGAAGGAGAGAGGCTGGCCTCAGCTATCAGACCTGTCAGTTCAGGCTGGCTGAGGGGACTCCATCACATCATCAGATGATGGTCCGTCTAGGGGAGGCAGTCTTGTTCAAGGTTCTTTGTCTTTGTTCCTTGTGCATGCCGGCAGGGAACCAAGAGATTTCAGGCAGGAGCTCCCACCATTTCAGTCTGGCATGTGCTTCCGCAGGGTGCCTAGGGTGTTGTGAGCAAGATGTCCGTCAGTGTGCCCAAACTGGGTCTCGTAACCCACAGACAGTGGGAAGAAGCCCTGAGCAACATGGGAAGGAGGCAATGGAGGATGGGTTGTGGGGCTGGGACCCAGAGCCTGGGACAACCTGGCCATGAGGCTCAGTGGCTGTGGGTCACTTACAAGGAAGGGCTCTGGTGCTCTTAAACTTAGGCTTGCAAAAGTCTTGGACCTCCAAGTCCAGCAGGAATGAGCCCCAAGAGCCCATCCTTCCCCTTTACACCTTAGTAGCTCCTGGGAGAAGGGAAGAGCTCTGCTTGAGGCTCCAGCCTTTGCTGCAAGGACACCACGCTGGAGCTTGTTGCATCCACATGAACAAACAGTATGCAGTGGTGGAGTGAGTCAAAACGGTTTTAAAAAATCCCGAAATTAAGCAAGGCCCTGTCCTGTCTTGGAGACACTTGGAACAGCCAGGGCTTGCTCATAGGCTGCTTTAATAAACCTCTCCGACGGGGCAGTGGTCAGGGCTGTTTATAAATTGCATGGAGCCAGGCTGTTCTCCCACATGCCCGGGCTGGCCAAATGGGGAAGGGGACTGTGTGCTCCACAGGGTGCTGTGTCAGCCCTGGAGCAGGAGAGGGGATTTCCAACTGCTTGTGCTGCCAGCGCAGACATGGGGCACCTCGCTGGGTGCTCGCTGATAGGGCAGCCTCAGATGCAAGGATGTATAGCAGGGTGGTCAGGATGTCAGAAGCTGGATTTGGGGTTGCTGCTACAGAGTTTGCAGCTCCTGAAGTCTTCTTTGGGGTCGTCTGGCTAAACTCAAGCAGGCTCTGGCTGGTGATTATCAGCCTGTCCCAAACAGGAATTAAACCTGTGAAGCCTGCATGGCTGGAAGTCACGCAGCGATGCCTATGGGGCAGTGGCTGCCAGTGCTGCCGCTGTGGTTGGGTAGCTCAGCTGGTGGCTGGTCCCAGAGGGCCAGCTGTGGGATCCTGATGGGCACATAAGGCCACGAGCACCACTGGGAGCAGGCTGAGCAGGGAGGTGAGCTGCTGGGTGCTGCTGTGTCCTGGAGATGACCCTGGTCTGGGGGTCACGGCTCAGCCAGCCCCTGCCACAGAGAGCTCAGCATTCCTTGGCACCCATTTGGCTGGGACACAGCGGTGGAAAAGTGGGTGCGTGGGTTGTGGGTGGCAATGGAGGGAGGGGCGGGTGCTGGCCCACAGCCTTGCGAGCACCTCCAGAGTAGATGGGAGCAGGTAAGATGGTCATGCTGTGCGCGCAACACATCCTGGGCGCTTCCCTGAACCCAGACCCAGAAGCCCTTCACTCTAGCAAACGCTGCAGGTCCCTGGTCTCGTTACTGCACCAAATAAAATCCCTTCCCAACCTCCCAGTGGCAGGCTGTCTGCCAGGACCAGCCCTACATCCATGGCTCTCTGCAGGCGCAGGGACGAGCAGTTGCCCACCCCAGCCCAGTGCCCTCTTTGCACGCCCTGGAGCGCAGAGCAAGGCCAAGGGTAGTTCTGGACCAGCAGGGAGATGCACGCTCAGTCCTGCCCATCTCATGTCACCTCACTGTGCGGGGTCCTGGAGCAGCAGCAGTGTCCTCCACTCCTGATCCTTACAGGCAGCTTCTCAGCCGCTGCTTGGTGAAGTTGCTCCTGCCCTCCTTGCAGATGATGGAGTAGGTCCCCTTGGACCTTCTCAGCTCAGGTCGTCAGGACCTGGCTTGCCTTCAGGTCAAAGGCTGTGGCCATGGCCCCTAATGCCTCCCAGGGCTGAAGCAACACCGGCAGCTCCCAGAGGCTGCTGTGGGAGACTGGGAAAGGAGGAGGCATCTGAGCACCAGCAAACTGCTGGGCTGGGAGAGCTGAGGTGGGAAGGCACGTTTGGACAGGACTGGCAGGGAGAGGTGGAACAGGGATGCACATGGAGTCAAGCAGGGAAGGGTGGGACAAGGATTCACACAGGGCAGGACAGGCAGCCCCAGGGGTGAGCACAAGCCCTGGGGGTCTGCAGCCACAGCGAGCTGATGGAGAGCCGTCATGAGAGGGGAAACCCTATGTCTGAGCCAGGATGTCATGACCAATTACCTCAGGACAGGGCTGCAAGCCATGCCAGCCAGCAAGACTCACAGGAAAGCCGAGGGTGTCTCGTCGAACAGCGTCTGTCGCAGCAAGTATCAGGCCTGGCAGAGGAGTGTGACTGTCATGTCACCATGACTGGGTGGTGTCTGACAGAGAATAAAGAAGGTTCCACATTAACACTGCAGCTTTCAAGGCTCTCTAAAAGCTGAGCAAGAGGGGAAGTGTCAGTGTGGTGGGAAATGGGCTCACGCTCTGCTGGGATTGACCCTTCCTTTGCAAGGGCTGCAGGGAGCACCAAGCTAGACATCTGCGCAAGAGAACGTGGGGTGCAAGCGGGCGCATGTGTGTCCGAAGGAAAGGCCGACATACTGGGGGAGGAGAGGGAATGCCATTCCTTCCCATGCCCCTCCTGGCAGCAACACCCAGTGTTCACCCTGCCAGCGTCCAGCAGCCAGTGACACATCCCCAGATTCCGCAAGGCTCCATGCAGCAGCCAGGGGCTGCCAGGCTGGGGATGGGCATGCATGTGGGTCTGACACCTCTGCCACCACTGCTTTGGGGACGTCAAACCATGTATGAGCTCGTATTAACCCCTGAGAGCTTTGTGCATGCTCAAAACAGCTGAACATCCAGTTTCTAGGTTAGCCCAGCTGGAGCACAGCCTGGGGAAAAGCCAGCTCCCTGCACGGTGGCTGTCCCAGCCTGAGGTCACAGGAGCTGCTTCCCAGGTCCCTGGTTGATGTGACCTTGCTCATGGCAGTAGCCCAGGCATGCTGAGGCCGGACCAGACACTGGGGCGCAGCCCGGTTCCCGTTCAGCTGGAGGAAGGTCACTGCTGTGGTTGCGGCACCATCCTGGGACTCAGCACTGAAATTGGCGTCTGTCGTGCGGGCTTCCTTCCTCGGCCCCACGGCTGAGTCCCTCTCTGCCTCAGTGCTCCCATCTGCACAATGACACCCCTGAGGTTTCCTCTGAATGCACTTTAGTAGCAACATTGCCCACGAGTGGCTTTCACGGCCCAGAGCCCCCATTTCCCCTTGCTGCAATGTTCACGGGGCAAGAGCCAGTCTCTGGACACCAGCAGCTGCGCACGGTCCATGGATGGCATCATGCCGGAGGTTTAGGTGAGGACTGGGAAGCCAGGTGCTGCCCTGGAGGAGCAAGGGAGTGCAGGGGAGCAGCACATGTGGGTGCAGGCACCAAATTCCAGCTGCAGGCAGGAAGCCAGGAGCAGGCAGGAGCTGTTTCTCCAAGGTGTGGCCCCAGCTATGAGGTCCCTGCTTTAGAAGAGGGATGCACAACCCTCTGCACCACAGATACACCTTTGGGAACAGGAATCCAGACACACCTTTGGAAACAGGAATCCCAAATAAAAGGAAGAGGCAGGGTGTAGTACTACTGCCGTTGGTCTTCATGCATCCCGATGGTTTGCAATAGCAGGCAGAGGCGAGCAAGGCATCGGTGTGTGGGTCCTCCTCATCTGCCACAAGGCCAGGGGGAAGATGGGGAACTGAGCTCTGTGCAGGACTGGACCGAGCACGTTCTCAGGAAAGGGCTGCCCACTGGTGATGGCCATAACATGCTTTGTTTCCATGACCTTGCATGATCACCAGAGATTGAAATGTCCCGTGACATCTTGTTTAGTTTCAGAAAGGGGAAGTGTGTGAAATGAGGAAACTTGGATAAAATGAAGCAAAAAAAAGCAGCATGGACACACAGTGTCCAGCAAGCTTGCAAAGATTTAAGGCAGCCTTTCACAGCTCCTGGTATCAAAAGGTGGAGAGAAACCAGCAGGACTAACCACTAAGGCCAGAAGCTATTTGAAACAGAGAAGCACCTTCAAAGAGCTGAAGTCATGTCGAGATGATGAAAAATAGTATCAGGCAGGTAAGATGTAAAAGCTCAATAAGACAAACGAAAAAGAAAACGAGAAATAGTCTGTAGAATTGGCTAGCAGTCCTTTTTGCAAACATTTCAGGAGCTTCAAATCTGCTACAAAGTCTGTGGGGTCAGCAGGAGAGCATGTCCTCACAGAGGAGGAGTGACATCCCTCAGGTTGGCAAGATTGCTGTGAAATGTGGCTCAAATACCAGCGCACTGTGAGGTTTGTAGTGAAATGGAACACGTCCATGTGCCTGGACCCTGGCATTGCAGCAGGACACAGGTCCCTGCCTACACTGCAACGTGCTGGGTCTGCCGGGTGCGCTCTGCAACGAGGTGACACGGGGGAAGCAGTGGTACCTGCCAAACCAAGAAGCCCACGTCCTGCCTTGTTGCACACAAAACAAAGCTGTCTTTGTGGCAGTGCATTTTCCTTGTGTGACCCGAGCACGTAGCTGCTGGACCCACTGGGGAAGGTGGCACCGACTTGCAACACCCCTCGGTCCTCTGTGCAAGAGCATGGGTTACGCTCAAGGCTGGATTTCTCCAATGTTGAGGAAGGGGAAGTGTGAAGAACAAGAAAGCAAGAGGGCTTCCTGGCAACTGCTTGGTCCACACTTCCTCCATGGTTTTTGAGGTTTCTGATGGGGTAATGAAGGGATTTCAGGGATGCTGTATACTGTTAACATAGGAGCTGACAACAATGGTGCTGGGAGTGGTGCACAGAGGGACCAGGGATGTGATTTTTTTAGTCTTTTTTGATTTATGGAATTTCCCTACTTATTTTCCAAAGATACTCCAGGTGAGGAATCTATTCCTACTGTATAGTTTGCTTTTGCAGTCCTTCAATTATTTCTTGAGAGAGCCAGAGGCACCAAGGGACAGGCAGAGGTGATGTCTGAGTTGCTGCTGTTGCTGGAGGCAGCGGAGCAGTTGCTTCCCTCCACCCCACGCTGGAGTGGCTGGGGAGAGTGTATTTGGAGAGGGCCACCCCACGCTGTCCAGCTCAATGCCGCTGAATAAAGATGTTGCAGAGTGTGCGAATCAAGTGGAGGATGTGTGTCAGCAGAAAGCAGAGCGTGACCCCAGGTTTGGGAGCACAGGGCTGTTGTGGTTTAACCCCAGCCAGCAACTAGGGTCGTGCAGCCATTCACTCAGTAGGGCAGGGAGAAAAGGGAAAAACAGGAAAAAAACTCCTCATGGGTTGAGATAAAGACAGTTTAATAGAGTAGTAAGAGAAGAGAAGAGAAGAGAAGAGAAGAGAAGAGAAGAGAAGAGAAGAGAAGAGAAGAGAAGAGAAGAGAAGAGAAGAGAAGAGAAGAGAAGAGAAGAGAAGAGAAGAGAAGAGAAGAGAAGAGAAGAGAAGAGAAGAGAAGAGAAGAGAAGAGGACCCCAACAACAATAACAATAGCAGTCGCAATAGCAATCACAACAACAACAACAGCAATAGCAATAATAATGGTAATGGTAATGGTAAAAGACTATACAAAAGGAGTGATGTAATACAATTGCTCTCACCACCTGACGATCATTTGCCCATCCTGAGCAGTGGTCATGGATTCCTGCCCCCTGGCCAACCCCCATTTATGCACTGAGCATGATATCTGTGGTATGGAATACTCCTCTGGCCAGCTTATCCTGTCTATGCTCCCTCTCAGCTTCTACATACATAAGGACTAAGATAAGTCCTTATCTTAATATAAACATTACTTAGCAACAACTAAAACAATATGTGTTATCGACACTATTCTCATACTAAATCCAAAACACAGCAGCTCCTAGGAAGAAAATTAGTTCTAGCCCAGCTGAAACCAGGACATGGGCCTTGATGAAGAGCATAATGAAAAGTTCATCACAAGGGGCTGCAGCCCTGCTGCAAAGCCTCAGAAGAGATTTCAGGGCTTGTTTTACTCCCAGCTCTGTGTTTCAGCTGGGATGTGGGCCAAGCACATCCAGCAAGGGCTGCCGGGCAACTGGGGCAGCTGGACCACAAGTTCATCGACTCCTGCCCTGAGCCACCTCTGATGGTCAGGTTTGCTGCTGTGGCCACAGCCACCAGCCGCCAGCCACACAGACGGACTCAGCAGCCCTGTCCCTGCCCACTGCCATGCCTGTGCCACCTTCTCACCCCTTCACAGTCATCCCCACTCCCAGCGTGTGTCAGCAACAGAACCTGCCACAACACTTGGGCTCCAGGTCCCCAGGGCTCTCTCCAGCTTCTTCCTGAGCATCTGCTTTCCTGCCCATGGCAGGCACTGCCAGGTCATTAAGATCATCCGTGCACTTCAGTAGTTCTTTTTATTATAATCCTTATCAGGAAGTAACAAGGTGAGGGTTGTCCTGATGTAGTCTCTGCTTGACTTTACCACTTGAGTATGGAAGCTATGTCTTCCTGCCAAACACCAGTCCCAGAGAACCCCCAACCATCACAGCTCACAAGTGCTTCTGAGACCACCAAGATTTGTGCCAGGACAGGAGGCAACCCAGCTGCTGTAGCTAGTAGCCACTCCTGCCAGAAAGCCTGAAAAATGCAGTTCTCAGACAAGAGACCAGAGAGCAGCAAGACTGCAAAAGGGGGGCGAAGCTGTGCCAGTGCGCAGAAGAGAAGAACGAAAGCGGCGCTGACGCTGGCAGAGGTTCCCTCTCCAATGAGGAAGCCTCTTGAACCAGATGTGACTTCTGTTCGTGGCTGTTTCCTTTCTGTGCTTGCACCTCTTACACTCAGACGGGCGTGCTGTGAGGCAGCCAGCGGAGCAGAGGCTGCCCTGGGAGCAAAAGCAAACATGGCCCTGCCATGGATGTTTCTCATCCTCCTCATACCTCTGCTGGCAGCACAAGAGCAGGATGAGCCGGACACCAGCATCTCCAGAGTACTGCAGGAAACAGGTAAGAAGTGCTCATTCTTCTCCCCACAAGAGAAGGTTTCTCTGCTCTCCTGCTGAAAGGCTGCTGTGCTTCTTTACTGCGTGCAGGATGCGGTAGCTGTATCAGGGAGGACTGGAGATGATGTCCACACCAGGGCCCAAGACACTCAGGCATCAGTCGGGTTGTAGTGGGGTGAAGGTCTGTTTGGGGATGGAGGGCAGCAAACCTTGGTGTGCTGGAAAAGCCTCCACAGGGACTGTATCATTCCTCCGTGGAGCGGGCAGTGTCCCTGGGAGCAGCAGGTGGCCACCTCTCTTTGCATGGTGTGTGGATGTTGTGTCCTCACTGCAGTGGAGGTGGGTGCTGGTGCCCCGAAAAGACCTGGGGAGCCGTGAGCTGAGCCCCTTTGTCTCCAGGAGACCCTGTGGGGCAGGAGTTAGGAGGTGCTGGGATTGCTCTTTAATGGGCTTCCCTGGTGCTGATGGGGCAGGGCACCCCAAGAGTTTTGCTGGGCTCTTCTTACACAGGCTGCACACTTCCAACCCGGCAGAGTCGGTCAGTGGGTATCTTCAGGCTCACATGTTATCTGACCTCCCAGGAAGGCTGGTGAGTCAGTCCAGCGCGGCACTGTCTGACATGGCGTTGCTCTGCATCTGTCTGAATTGGAGTATTTCCCTAAACTAATCTTGCTGGGGCTAGGTGATGACAGTCGTTACCCTAGCATCCACTCGTGTTGCCCCGACCTGCTGCAGCGATGTGTCTGAGCTGAGGCAGGCTAGAGAAACCTGCTGATTAAGGACCCTGGCTACAGTAGAGGCCAGGGAATGTGACCAGGACCTTTAGTTGCTGTTGCGAAGTGAGGGCAGGGTCTGTACTGTGGGATATGGACCACAGAAGACCCTTCCCAGGGGAAATGTGTCCCTGTGATTGCAGGGGAGCATGAACACAGCACACTGTCACTCAAAAACCAAGGGCTAAGCCTGCGACAGAGGCTATCCTCCTGCCCAGAGTGGCTTCCCCTGGCCCAAATCCCCCAGTGAAGCTCTCCTCCCAGGCCAGCAAGTGCAATGGTGCCTGAGCATTGCAGGGCTCTCCAGCTTGTTTGCGTGGTGCACACCAAGGCCAGGAGCTGCCCATACCATACGGTGTGGGACGCCATGGGGACTTGGTGGCCAACAGACTCTTGGCATGCTCTGCCCATCTCGGTCACCCAGTTGTCCCGGGAGGAGTGCGGGGCTGCCTGTGGCTGAGATGCTATTGCTGAGTTTGCACCTCGGTGTTTGTGAAAAGAGGAACCGACATAAAAACATTTGGCAGCCGCACCCAGCAGCGCAGGCAGCCCTGCATGCATCCTCAGCACGTGGATTCCTTCCATCCCGGGACCTGTGCTGAAGTCCCTGCCTAATGGATCAGGGTCTTTCTTTTGCTGAAGGACTGGGCAAGGGGGATGGCCAGGATGGGGCAGGAGGGTCCCTTCCATCCCCACTACAGTGGAACAGGCCTCTGTGGGGCAGAGAGTGGCAGTGGGGCAAGGTAAAACCATTGGGCAGAAATTAGGGTCATGGGAACAGGATGTGACCCAAAGGCCCCCCTTCCTAGGCGTCGCTGAGCATGTCCCATGACCCTGGCAGATGTAGGGTACAATAAGGGAGAGGGAACAGCCCAGTGGGCACAGTGGACAAGCTGTTCCCACTACACATTGCTGTCCCCTTCCAGGCATCCACAAAACCCCCTGAAGGGCTGGGGGGGACCAGGGTGCCAGAACTGTCAGGCTGTCCCCTTTCAGCCTGCCGAAATTGCTGGGCTAGCTTCCCCGGCTTGCCCTGTCTCTCCCCGCATCACTGAGCGCCAGCAGCTCTGGTTCCTGAAAAGTCACAGGCATGGGAATAATTTTGGGGAAGGGCTGTGGGCCATGGGGCCCGGCAATTGTGGAGGAAAAGAGGCCAGATGGCAGAGCTGCATCCCAGCGCCGGGCAGGAGGTGAGGGGACATGGTGGTGCTGCTGGCAGCCCGGGGAAGAGCAGCGCAGCTGCAGGCAGAGGATGTGGTCGCAGCGTGTGGTACGAGTGTGAGCCAACGCGGCACTGCTGCTCCGCTCACCATGTCACGGGGACACACAGGCACCGAGCAGGGTGCATTGTCTCATTGTCCTATTGCCACCTTATTGTCTTGCTGTGCTCTTCTCACACCGTTTTTCTCGCCCCTGAGCTGCCTCACCTGTCCAAAAGCCTCACCTCCTTACAGTCCCCGTGGGCCAGAGAGGCAGGGGAAGCAGCTTTGAGGGCATGCTTTCCCTGCAGAGGCAGCGTCTGTGATCCAGGCTGGCCCTGGCCCCTTTCTCATCAGCCTTGCTTGACATTACACAGTGATTTAGCAGCAGCAGCCGACAACGAGCCCTAGCTGGGAGCGTAGCTGCAATGCCTGGTGGGTGGGAGGGTGCTAGGTAAAACAAAGCCACACTCAAACCGAAAGGTTTTCTGTCGGTGGGACTTGAATTTCAGACAATACCTAGAGTAAATCCTGCAGGGAACACAAACGCTAGGAGACACTGCAGAGAAGTGCCTTGGTGCTGGACACCCTTGGTGCTGTGAACTGTGTGCTCCACCACGCTTCCGGTTCCCATTACCACAGAACAAATTCAGGAAACAAGTATTTCACCTGATGTTCTTAAAACCGTGTCAGGTGCCCTTTTGCACGGCAGAGCAGCAGAGGTTCAAGCGCTGCTATTTTCCTCCTGTTCCTGCAGTGCCTTGTTCAGTGACCTGCTTTGTCACCTCCTTTCCCTGGCATCACTCTTAAAGACCTGCTTGGTGGCTTTGGTTGCTAGCCACAAGAGGCTTTAAGACCCATGCGTGTCTTCTTGGCGGTTTGTAATACCACTCTCCACTGGTGGAAACAGTGCTTGCTTTTCTTAGCTCCTCTCTGCAAGCACGTGGCATCGAGCACAGCAAGACTCCAGCCCGCTTTGCTGACACTTCTGTTAGCTGCTGAGCTGCCATGGGAAAAGGGTTGAACTTTGCCTGCTGCTCCTTAGATTTTACCTCGCTTTTTATTCTTCATGTATGGGATAATACAATGTATGAAAGTACATCTTTTGCTGGTAAGCAAAGAGCTGAACCCAAGAGCCTGACCTGAATTACCAGCACAGCGATTTCTCCTGATCCTCCCTGACATCTGCTTCTGGGGCATGCTGGGACTTTGTTTTGCCTGCCAGACTCGAAACTCCTTTGCAGCAGGGACAGGCAGTCCAGATACTTTTGTAAAATGCTTACTATATTCACGGGTATTAAACAATATTAACAAGGAGGGTATTCACTGAATAGCATCAGCTAACATAGTTAATCTCTGACTATATGAGGCAAATAGACTAACATTTTATTGCCCCTTCTGCCTAGGCATTCGGCATTCTCCATTTTGCAGTGAGCACACATTGTATATTACAAGAGGTGCCTGTTTGGTCACGTCTACACCACATTTTCCATGCAGAAATTTCACTTGTCTCAGCCTTTTTCCTACAGTTGGGGGCAGAGGGCCTGTGGGCAGCTGTCTGCATACCACAGCGCAGGGTGAAAAACAGTGTTTGATGACTGTTTCTTAACTCTTCCGGATGCTGTTAATCCCTACAAGGCTAGAAGCTGAGTCTTTCTTTCTCCTTTCTCTCTGAGCACCCTCCCTTCTCCAGCAGTGCCCTGTCCCCCCAAGCACAGGCATGTGCATCCGTCTCCTTTGCACAAGCAGTGAGCTCCAGCCCAGTGGAGATCCTATATCCTCTGATCCACGTGTGCTGCACAGCTTCCCATGGCCACCAGCAAAGCATGCAAACAGCCTCCCTGGGTTAAAGCAAAGGCCCCTTTGCTCCAAGGAGGTCTTTTCCCATGGCAAATGTTAGAGAGTGACCTGGGAAAGAGTGTAAGAAAGAGGGCGAGGATGGAGGTGTTCCTCCCCAGCCTGAGCATCTCAGCTGCACCCAGCAGAGAAACCACGGATAGGTTTCTCCCAGTAAGTCTCAAGTGACAATCACACGCCTGGTAGGCTTGGGCTTATTGGAGAAGTGAGGCCGAATTGGATTGTGTTCAGCGATGTTCTTGAGACCAAAAACAGATGTGGAGTGAAAGGGTCTTCTCTTTTGTGGGGAAGCAGGGTCTTCTGGGCTCTACCCTCAAGCAGTCATCAGAAATGACACCAGAAAGGGTTCTGAGCCCTCTGAGCTGTGGGATCTGCCTGCCTTTTCTCATCTCTCCCACTCAGCCCTCAGGATCTGCTCGGTGTGGTCCATGCCCAGCACGGGTCTGGGTGCTGTATCAGCCCCTGCTTGCCCCACGCGTGAGCACGAAATGGCTACACATGGCAGGCCAAAGAGCACAGTGGAGCCTGCGGGGAAGAAAAACAGGGGGCCAAATGACCACCCCTCCAGCTCAGAGGGCTCGTAAAGGAAAGATGAGTTGCAGAGGACAGTTACCCCGCTGGTGCTTGCAAAGGGGCTCTGTGGGCACAGCCAGCTACAAGGAGCCAGCAGGAGGGCTTGCCTGCAGGACTGCTTGCTGATGTAGTCCTTGTGCCCAAAGGGCAGACGTGGTCACGGACACACCACTGGCACGTGTGCTGTCTCTGAGAAGCACGGTTCAGCCATCTGCCCTTGCCCCATGCGGCACTGGAAACCACGCTGGGTGGCAGCAGCATCTCACCACCCTTGCCTAGCAGACACCAACGGGAGGACTGAGGAAGACCTGGAGCAAAACCGTGCCACTGCTAGGACCTTTTCACCTGGAAAAAAAGAAAAAAAAAAAAGAAAAGGGAAAAGATGCTGTTGTGCCAGCTCAGTCCAAGGGATGTCTTCACACCCACTCCCAGCCCAGGAGCCTTACACAGCACCTGTTTACTCGCACTTATGTGAACCACCCACAACTAAGGGAAAGACTGAATCAGTCCTAAGTCCCTGTCAACAATATTTAGTATAATGCAGATTTTTCCTAATTTCCGCGTGCATAAGGTTCACCTTTTAGTAAAAAAAAATCAAGTTTAAATAAAGCCTAATTCTTCGTACTACAGCAAGTCTGCGTTGTACTGCACCTCTAAAGCAGCAACCATGAGAAGTGGCCTTTTTAAACACAGTGTTACCCCTGGTCTGTCTAAGGAGGCACCATACAAAAAAACCTCTTGAGAGGCTCCTTCATGGCTGTATCAGCAGCAAATGCTTTGCTACCTGAAGGGCGCGAAAAGTTTTGGTGTGCTGGGAGCAAGGCAGAGCTCTGGTGTGCATCTGCAACCACCCCTGCCAGCCAAGCGTCAGTGTTTGTAGGAAGACACTGTCCCAGATATCTCTCCAAATCTGCACCTGTGTCAGCAGGTTGCACGCGAAGGAGAATTCCCCTTTCCCTGCCCGGCAGGTTTCTGTGTCCTGTGCTGCCAGCGGGTTTTGTGTTACTGCGGGGACTGTTGTGGCTACCAGGAGGTATGAAAGCAAGCACTTAAAAAAGGAAAAGTAACAAGCCCTGTTTGCACTGAAGGTCAAGACTGGGGCAGACTGGGAACTCACAGCCCCCTCGGCTCCTGGAGCTGTCTCCACTGGAGGAGTTTCATTCACTCAAACTGCTTCTTGCTTGAGGTCAGGCCCTGCAAACCTCTTTTCAAGCAATGATTGTTCACGTTGCTGCTGTGACTCCTAAGCCGGACGGATCCCCATCGATGAATAAACTTTGTACAGGCACGATTTTGGGCCCTGAAACACAAAACGAAACATTGGAAGTGCCTTCACAAGTAGCTCTCACCTACCTGAAAGAGTTGCTGGTCAGTTTGCCAGTCTGGTGGAATTTTATTCAAGTTATTTGGCACGGGCTTTATTCTAGCCAAGATGATGCAGCTATTGCGGTCTGTTGGTGTGCTGCACAACAAGTGCAGAGCAATCACTGTTTTGCAGTGAGTCCTAATGCCATTTGGGTGTGCTGGGAGGCAGTACAAACTCCCTGTGCCTGCCTGGCAGCACCCTGGTAACTTTGGACAACATTTGGGTACTTACAGATGAATTTGTTGAATGAGGAGAGCTCACAGAGAGGTACATTACTTATTACATGAAAATTGGTATCTGGCCAAAACGTAGAGACCCAAACTAGCGCCATGCAAAGAGACAGCAGCACTTCCGTCTAGAAACTAATGGAAAATTAATATGAAGATTTACTTCCATCAATTGCCCAATCTGCATACTGCAAAAGGCAGCAAAACATGCAGCTGGTTAAATACATACCTCCAGCCCCTGTTGCGTCATTTCTGCCAACCCAGATGTGGGGTGTTGCTCCCCCTGGGTGAGGATGGGAAGGATATGAGATGGGAGGTAGCCAGCCCTAGGACCCAGCACGTATTTTGGACAAGGGATGGAAAGGAGAAAAGAACAAGTGTAACCTGCAGAGCAAAAGCAAATTGGAAAATTGAGAAGGCTTTTTGCCGCAAATAAGCACACCTGTGGGTGTGGGCAGGTAGTTCCCAGCAGGATGACGCGAATGCAGGTGAGCGGCACCAGCACAGACTCATGGGGGCTGGTGCACTCCCACAGCCCCTCTCTTTGGGTGACAGAGTACAGGAGAGAGCACCATCCACCTGGATGCTAGATCCTGCTGGCTGGGATGCATTTCCAGCAGGACACAGACCTTATGGAAAAGGACTGCCATCCACAAGGGTAAGCACAGCCCTGCATCACCCTGACCCTGGAGTCCTGAGCTGGCAGCAGACCCTCCATGACATGGTCATGCCTCAGCCCCAACTGGGTAACAGTCCAGGAATGTAGAACCTGCATGTCTTGGCTTTCCCCCCTGTACTGGTAGTGCCAGGGCACCTTTTATGTCAGCACCTTGCTGTGGGCAGCTGCCAGGGGTCTGTGCTCTTGGGGCAGGGGATTCAAAGGCAGGACAAGGGTGATGGCACTGGAGTCTACTGTAAGCCCAGTGCCTTCAAACAGTGCCTGGGCATACAGCCAAAGTGGTGGGAGTGGAAGGATCCCTGTGTGAAGGACCCCAGTCCCTGGTCAGCCTTGCCCAAATAGATCTTGAGTTGGGAAGCCTACACGTCTGTAGGGATGGATGGGATTGCTCTTGGGGTGGACTGCTGCCACCATTAACTCTGCTCTAGGCTGCAAGAGAGGGATTTGACATTGAATGTGGTAACCAAAGGAGTTGGGTAGTGTCAAAATCAGGGCAATAGACCCCACAGCAGGCCCCTTCCCATCCTGCTTACACCTGCTTCTTTTCCTCTGTGCAGAGAAATGCCAGCAGCCCCGGTGGGACTCACAGCTCCACTTTACGCCAGAGCAGAGGTTTTATGGGCGTGATGAAGAGCTGACACTGAGCTGCTCTGTGAAGGACCGTCTTACCTTTGCTGTGATCAGATGTGCAAAAGGGATATCTTTGGGTTGGACGGATGCTTGGGACGTGAAGGATGCTCAGGGAACATGGCATCCGGTGACAGTGAACCTGACCTGCCCCATGGGTAAATGGAGGAGCAGTAGGTCTCCCCTGATACACGTGCTTCTACCTGAGGAGGGACTTTCGACACCCTGCCATATCTGTGAGATGCCTTGGCCACAGCTCAGAGATGTGCCCCTGTTGGGAGCAGTCTCCAAGATGAGGAGGGACAGAAGCCTTCAGTGTGGGACAGGTTTTGTCACTGTCCCTCCACGTCCTCCCTGTCTCTTCTTGAGCTGCAGGCCATGGGGAAGTTAGAGGAGGCCAGATCCTGGCTCTCAGTTCACCTCTCTCCCAGTGTCCTGTATCAGCAGCTTGCCCAGGCATGCTCTCCATTCCTGCACTTGAGGGCCCTTGGGTTTCCTCATGGTGTTGAATGCTAACGCCACAGTTGGTCATAGTAAAGCCTCAGCCCCCTCCTGCCTGAGCATCCCCTGTCCCTGAGAAGTATTCTCACACTTTTGTCCTGACAGGAAAGTGCCAAAAACCCCAGTGGGATAGAAGAGTCAAGTTTACAGTAAACAGAAAAGCTTACAAACTGAATGAAGAATTGACGCTGACCTGCCCTGGAGATCTCCAGCCATCCTTCCCCAAGGTCAAATGTACGAAGGAATTTCTCCGAGTGAGTTTTGGAAAACCAGTGTATGGAGATGCCTGGTGGGGCAGGAACAGCACAGGTGCCTGGGTGCACATTGAGAGGCCCGTAGAGTGCATTGGTAAGTGAGGCAGCAGCAGCTCTCCCATGTCACCTCTCTACCCTCCTCCTCAACAGCTGGTTGTGATGTTGCCCAGCTGAGCAGCAGGCATGCCACAGTCATGTCGCCTGTGCAGAGTGTTGAAGAGGACAGCCCAGGCAGGAGATGAGACAAGGTAGTGCCAGCCGGGCATGCAGGCAGCTCCTGCAGTTGTTCCAGAGCAGTACAGGACAGTCCCTTTGAACTACCTTTTCTGAGGGGTCATGTACTGGCAGATGTACATGTCAACTTCCCGCTTCCTTCAGAGGCTGGAGGGGATTGCTGATATCCCACCACCTACTCCTGCCCCACCTCCTTGAAACTTTCCACCCCAATTAACACCCACTTTCACCTCTGCCAGAAACATGCCAAAGGCCCCAGTGGGACTCAAGGCTCCAGCTGGTGCCAGACCAGGAGCAGTACAA